>JAJONR010004269.1:0-19028 GCA_029582245.1 Solanum etuberosum
AGTGTGTGGGTGATCCGGATCATCACCCACACACTTCTTCAACAAGGAAATGTGAAAGACTGGATGAACTGCTGCTAGTTCTGCTGGCAACTCTAACTCATAAGCTACATTACCAGTCCTTTTCAGGATTCTGTAAGGACCTACATATTCTAATTAAGTTGTAGATAAATGTTTAACACTTCTTACGAGTTTTAACTGTTCTAAAGGATCTGTTGGTCAGACTAAAATAACAAAAAAAAAATCAATGGATCATGTTGACATTCAATTTAAGATATGTTGGATTGACTCTACTAATAGTAGATTTCTAAAATTGACAAACAATACCATGTAGAATTTGAAACAAGTAGAAGGTACACATCTTGCGCAGTGAACTGCTTCAAGAAGACAATTTGATACATTTGGAGAGGATTTCTAACTCAACTTCTTCTATTCCACAAATTGAAAAAAATAAAAAGGTTGTTTTCGATAGACTCCAAACTTCTTTTGTTTATTATGTCTAAAATACAGTAAGTCAGTAACAAAATAAATTATCACTTAATAATTGAACTTAGCTTTGCACAGAACTCAGAAGCAACATATATTATTTTTTTCTATTCTTTTGATGAAACCACTAGTTGATGCTGACTCTATACTCCACATAAGAAAGTAATAATTTCAATGCATAAAAAGACAAATAAAGTTAATATAAATTATTATTCTACAATATCTCCTTTAGCATCTTTGTTTTGTAGCAAATATTTTATTAATCTTCTATCTGTGGTACATTAGAGAAAAAACCAAGAAAAAGAATTGATAAGTCTTTCTTTATCATTGTTTATTAGTACCTATTTTTTCCTTCCACATGAAAAGAACATTTAGTACTCAATTGAAAGAAACTATAGACAGAGTTTATCAATACTAGCTCTTTTTCTCTATATTTTTAACTAAAATGCTTTGAAGAGATAGTGAAAGCAACTGTTGAAGATGAAAGACATTATTGGAGGATGAATTTTGACTACAACAAATAATAGCTCTTTTTGGTTAGAGTGTAGATCACAATTCACAGGGGTATGCTCACTCACTTGAAAGTATTTCATGCACAGAATTACTCTTCATCTCCCTGGACTTAATGAATGGTCCTTCTAGTCCTTTGGGTTGGTATAACGGACCGATTACCATCTTGCGCAGGCATATTGGTGATGTCTTTAGGTTGATATTTAGTTTTTATTCTGATTAGGAGAAGAATTTTTTTTTTGGTTTTCCACGCTGTGTCCGGAATCCACATTAAAGCCCCGATTAAATTCGAATCGCACACTGTAGGGCCCATTCAGGAGTGACGATCCCAACAAGATTTTATTCGTACCCAGGGTATCCTATCTTTGTTTGGTATATACTTGCAATGTCTATGCCCTTGATGCACTTGTCAATAAAAATATGGATGGTAGAACCAGAAGTTGTGAATAGTGGAGTAGTTATTCTTAGTTTTTAGTGGAAAAATAGTTTGTATAGGTTAAGATGTATGCGTCCACTATCTGAACCAGGTCCCTTGACACAGTAAGAACAGTAATGCAATCACAAGCAGTAAAGTAAACAACACAAGCAGTTTACGTGGAAATCCTTTGCTCAAGGGCGGTGAGTGAAAACCACGACCTGTCCTCACAGGATTTCAACCCAACTCCATCTCACTCAAACAGAGCAACGATTCAGATTAAAAGCTCTTGCAACCAAGGAATTTAACTCTAAATCCCTTCCCCTTCAATGTAGCAACTCTACTACAAAGAAAGAACTAAGCAATAACTTTATTACCCATAAACCACCTAACTCTAGATGATTTAGACTTCAACTAAGCAACAACCATGTTTCTCACTAAACCACCTAACTCTAGATGATTTAGACTTCAACTAAGCAACTACAACGTTGCCCATTAAACCACCTAACTCTATATGCTTTAGACTTCAACTAAGCAACTACAACGTTGCCCACTAAACCAATTACCTCTAACTGATTTAGACTTTTCTTTTGAAACGAACAAAGATCTAATACCTTTATAACATAAAAATATATTTACAAAATAAGCACTGAAGTATAAACCCTAAGACAACTAAGACGCAAGCAGCTTTATCAGGTCCTTGTTGCTCTTTAGGAAGATACTTCTAGAAAGGAGTAGTTTTTGCTTGTGTTCTTGAATATTTAAGGAATGCAAAAACTGAGGTTGTGTCTATTGAGAAGAGCCTTATAACTGATAGACACAACCTTAAAAGCCATGCTATTGGCCAACCTTACAATGTAAGCACATAGGACACAAAGCTCAAACTCAACAAAGACGCTTCAGCACTCCATCGGGTCCCTTTGTTGAACATGAGCAGTGTTCTTCGTTGAAAATGGCTTCTTCTTTTGAGCTTTTGAATTTTCAGAAATTCAAAACTTTGTTTGCCAAAACTTGGTTTGTGTCTTGTGAGAAGAGACTATATCAAATGGACACAAAACCTCTTGGGACGATACCATTGGTTGAGAGCCTGTTGTTCTAAAAAGTTCTGCACCAACCATGTCAGATGTGACAGCTTTTAGACAACTGTCTTTTGACTTTTCCACGTATACAGTCTTTTCGAGACCAGTTCCCTTGTTGTGTTCTTTTAATGCTTGAGTTCTTGAAAAAGACTTGCTAGCTCTCTCTCTCTCTTTGAATGAATAATGTTGTTTGTTTATTGTTGTATATATCAATTACCAACAAGGGTTTTGACCACTGAAACAAGAAACTTCATTCGCCCTTCCTATTGGTGAAGTACGTTGTACATTTCACCAACCAACCTGATAAGACAGCTGTAAATGAATAAACTCATTTGTGAGGATCATCAAAACACCTAAAATATAACATTTTCTCCCTTTTTGATGATGACGCACAAATATTCCTCACAATGAGTTTATTCATTTATTTACCATGTCGTCAGTCCCAATAACAAGGATATGTTCCCTTGTTAGATCCCTAAGTCTATTAAATCATCAAAACTTAACATTAGCTCCAAAATAACACTTTCCCTCTTTTTGATGATAACAGTCTTATTCACCTTCTTCCCCCTTTCACTAGTTCCCCCTATCAGCATGCCTCTTCAGGTAACTTGATTGGTCCCCTTTTTGCATCATTTCCAAAGTTTGTCAAATCATCAAAACTTCACATCAACAACAAAATAGCATTTTCCCTCTTTCTGATGATGACAAACTTTTTCAACTTCTTCCCCCTATCGGCATGACCATATCCTCTTCAAGTAGCATTTGATTCCCCCTATCAGCATGACCATGTCATCATTGATCTCATATCATCATTGATCTCATATCATCATTGATCTCATACCTTAACAATAATACCCTAACAATATTCCCCCTTTTGACATCATAAAAAAGGGTTCAAGCAGTAAATCATGTTGCTAGAAATGTAGTTCAAGCAAATTCATGGCCACTTGGGCAACACTGAGCATGAGTAAAAATGCATAAAGTAATGAGACAAGTCAGTAGAAACAAGGCATTTTTCATTCAGAAATAAAAGATCAGCCATCAAAGCATTGCAAATATCATTATGAATGAGAACCAAGACAATACCCACTGAGTTTCAATAGAAAATAGGAATGAGGACTGACATGGGAATTTAGGGAGAGAGGGTATGGCTTAGGAGAACGGGATTAAAAGAATAGGATTAGTAGATCATATCTCTTAGCATGGTTTTTTCAGAAGCCTCTCTTAAAGTTCAGCATGCTTTGCTGCCCGGGCTTCATGTTAAGTCTTCAGGGCTGCCAATTATTCTCAACCTGGTCCCTCTGATTGTGATTTTCAGAAGCTGAGTCTTCAAACAAACTATTTAAGTATCCCTGTTAGCAACAACAGTTTTCATAGCTTCCAAAGCAAGCTTGAGTTTCTCATGTTCCACCAACAGCTTAGACACATTACTCTTGTTCTCTATCTTTCCTATTAACACATTCACATTCCAAGTCAGAAGGTACCCATATCTCATGTCATATTTACCATCCTTAGTAGATATGATCTTATGCATGTATTCTTTCTTGTTGGAACTGGTCCCTCTTCATATTCAACAATTTCTTCATCGAAAAATTCTCCAGTAGGAACAAAGGATTTAAACATTTGAAGTGTTTTTTAGAGAGGAGAAAAGAGGGTTTTGAGAATTTCTGATTTTTGGAAGGGGATTTGAGTTTTCTGGGGAGATGGAAAGAAATATGGAGTACAAAGGAAGTGGAAGGGTGTATCATGTGAAATGAAATGTCAACTTGGTATTTAAATGATGGGACAACGATCAGATACCTAAATGACAGACATGTGGCAATTGCAATGGTTCTCATGCATAATTCACAATGCAATGTTAAGAGTGCTAACCTTCGAGAACAGATCGGGTCCCTCTCTGCAGTTTGAGTGTGATTGCCTAGATCTGTCCTGACCTCCCTTTTACTTCAGCAATTCTTCCATGTATGTATACCTACAAAAGGTATAGGACTGAATTTGCTAAAACATACATAACTGAAAAACAAGGATACATGCTCCCTTTGAATAGTCATAAGAGGGTTGATTGCTTCAGGCAGGATCCATTCAGTCAAGTTTCAGCATCCCCAACTTAGGATCCATTCAGTCAAGTTTCAGCATCCCCAACTTCAATTTGTTTATCTCGACCAGGTCCTTCGTCAGAGTTGCATCTGCTACATATCTTACCTCAGTTGTTGAAAGAGAAACTGAATCGTGCATTTTTAGTTCCCCATGAAATGAGATATGATCCTAGAAAATGAGCCATTCCCGAGCTACTCTTTCTATCAACTTGATACCCAACATAATCAGCATCACCATATTCCTCTAAGTCAAAAAGTCTCCTGATGTACATAATAGAATCATGTCCTGTCTTCTTCAAATGTCTCAAGATTTTCTTAGCAACCTTCAAATGTGATTCCTTTGTACAAGTATGGAATCTCTGAACCAGGTTCATCAGCATCCAGCTTCAAGTTAGTGCCCATGGGAGTATGAATTGTCTTGTCATCCATAATATGAAACTTCTTCAGTAGCTTCTTTGAGCTGGTACTAGGTCCCTGTCTTTGTTTAGACATCAATTGCCCTGATCACGCTGTGTTATCTTCTTTCCTTTAGCTAAGTCACTATGAGTGTATACATGTTCTTGACAAAACGGTCCTTGCTTAGGGCTTTGGTGAAGATGTCAGCCACTTGATCTTCCATTTTGCAAAATTTCATGATGACATTACCCCTTTTTGACATTTTCTTGACTTCAAGTATGTTAAGCATTTTGAGCAGCTCATTGATGTACTTTTCTTGACAGTTGAGGGTACCTTTAGAGGTTTGCTTGATTTGTAGCTCTAAGAAGAAATCTCCCATCGTGCTCATTTAGAACTCACTACCCATGAATGCGGCAAACTCTTCACACAACAACTCAAAAGGTTTCTCCAAAGATGACACCATCGATATATACTTGAATGATCATCAATTCCTTTCTTGTGATTTCAAAAAGAGGGTTTTGTCAGTTTTACCTCTTTTAAAGCCATTTTTGAAGAGGAACTTGGACACCCTATCAGCTTGTTGGGGAAATAAGTGTTATGCTTTGCTTCTTTCAAACTGATGCAGCTTTGTATTCCTTGCCAGCTGCTGAGCTTGATCAGCTTCTTTCTTCTCACCTTCAGACTCTACATTATCAGTTTGAACTGCATCATCTTTGTTCAACATTGACTACCGTACCAGGTCCCTCATCAGGTTCATCATCTGCATTAGCTTCTTTGGGATTGTTGGATTCATGAAGAGGATATTCTTCAGCAAGCTCACTGTTTAGACCATCTCTCTGAATCTGAAGCAGCTCTTCCATCTCAGAATCTTCTTTCTTTTTCAACTTCTCAATTCTTCCAGACTCATCAAAAAACACATAACATCTTTTTCAATGCACACATTTTCATACACCAGATAAGCCTTGCTGGAGGAAGAATATCCTACAAGTACTCTTCCATCATTATTGGGATCAAACTTCCCAATATCATCCTTTTGGTCACAGAACATGTAGTATTCACCACTTCAGCCCGAAAGTTCTTTGGAAGATTAAAATACTACTTATTTCGCTTGATGGATGGTCTGATCTGTTTCTCTTTAACACAAGCATCACAAACTTTGTCATCTGCAAATTTTATTTTGGGCAGACCGTGGACCAGGTCCCTTGACACAAGTTTGTTTAGAAAGAAGAGCTCAACTGACCAAGTCTCATGTATCATAGATCAGTATTCTCACCTTGAGCATCAAGGGAAGTGATAATGTTACAACGAACAGTGTTTAGATTTGCACTACATGTTCTTGCATCTCCTTTTTGTCAACATCATCATCCGAGAGATTAAGTTATGACCACCCATTTATCTGATAAGAACTTAACTCTATTTTCTTTATCATAAATCCGTGAAACACTTAGAAGATTGTACTTCAACCCATTGACATAATACACAACTTCAAAAGAGTGTTCCACATACTTTCAAGTCCTGCCTACACCAAAATGGTACCATTTCTTGCCATTTCCAAAAGAGACACCTCCACCTTGAAGTGCCTTGAGAGAGAGGAAGTTTTTAGTTTTCTCAGTCATGTGCTTTGAGCATCCAATATTCATAAACCAACACTGACTGATGCTACCTCCTCTCACTTGCATAACAAATCACTTGTTAGCCTTGGGAACCCATTTGAGACGGAGTTCCCAGTAAGCAGATAATGTAGTGATAAGAAAATCTTTTGTCAAATGAGGCAGACTGGTTTTCTTCAACTTAGGACCAGAAGCCAGACCAGGTCCCTTCTTCTGTCTATTCCTCTATTTGGAATAGTGTGAGGATCTTTCTTGAGACCTTTTCCAAGCTGGACAGTCTCTCTTCAGATGACCATTACGACCACAATGAAAACACAACAGATTGTCAGACACAGACACATATTTGCTATGAGAATTATAAGGAGGACTTATGTTCAAGCTTCCTAAACCCTTACCATTATTTTGATCCTGACTGGTAAGATTGGAAAGCAATTTTGAAGAATTAGTCCATTTGAGAGAATATTTTAGTTCTTCTCTGAGACGGACCAGATCCCTCTCCAACTGATCATTTCTCTCCAAGGCCAATGCAAGTTTTGATTCAGCAATATTCAAGCTATTTTCTAGCTCAATTTGCAAGCTGCTAGCCTCTCCCTTTCCTCTGCCACATTTCTCACTCATCTTTAATTTTTCCTTGAGTTCTAGGTTTTCAGTTTTCAAAACTGTTAATTGTTCTTCCACAACAGACATATGGTCCACCAAGATACCTTTTCTTCATAAAAGATATCTAGGTTGTTGTTCATCGAGTCCTTTTCATTTGTCAACTTAGTGATGGAGTCCATCAAACAGCTGCTAGATTTCTCAACTTCTAAACATAGTAAACATGCAAGTTTTATTTAAGATAAAAAAGGGTTACCTCTTCTTCAGCTTCTTCATCATCAGATTTTTCCATAAAAGAAAACAGGGCCTCAAACACATCTTCATCATCTTTGACTGCAAACATGGATGAATCTTCAGGATGTTCTGACTCTTCTAAGTCACTTGAGGAATCACCCCGGACAGCAAAAACCTTTTTCACTACATAGTCAGCAACAAATTTTCTTCCTTTCTTATCAGGGATCAGGTCCCTTCTCTTGTCTTTATTTCCTCTGGGCCTTGGGTAGTCTTTGTGTTCGACCTTATGCATGGGGCAATCTCTGATGAAATACTCTGGCTTTCCACACTTGTGGCATAGGTCGTTTGCATTTGCAGCTCTGCTTGAGTTCCTTGCCTTTCGAAAACCTCTATCTTTCCTCACTATTTTTTGAAACCTTCTGGTGAGGTATGCCATGTCCTCATTTTCATTAGAAGTTTCACCAGATGTCACCTTGAGAGCTAGAGACTTGTCTTTCTTCACCTCCTTCTTTGATGCTTCTTGATTTCTGTTCAGTGGAGCAACCATATTTCCACAGGAATCTCTCTTGGTGTTAACCAGCTAGAGAGCCCCTGCTCTGATACCAATTGTTAAGATGTATGCATCCACTATCAGTCAATGGACCAGGTCTCTTGACACAACAAGAACAGTAATGCAAGCACAAGCAGAAATGAGGATGTGGCATATAAGATTGAGAAAAAGTATCCATGATGATTCCATTGGTCAAAGGCCGGACCAGTTTTCTTGGCCTCGGGTCATTACTAGGATTACAGGGTGGTCGTATCGGAGAAAAAGAAAGGAACTTGTGGCCCAAAGTCAGTAAAGGACCTGTGTCCCAAAGGTAAAATAAAAGGACACATACGCCAGATATGTCCGTATGAGATCCTACAAATTACAGAGGAATATTAGCTGGCATGAAAAACGGTATTCCCTGGTGGAGCATTTCTATTGGACATAAGCACCTTAGGGCTCGAGTGGAGCCTTCTATTGGCTAATGTATTATTTTTGTTGCCTATAAATAGTAGTCTTTATAAACTTTGTAAGGGGTTGGATTCTGAACAATAAAAAAGCAATGCACTGATATTCTTGCGCGGCACGCTTTCTATATTTTACTAAGTCTTAGCTCTCAAGTATTTCTATATTCAATCGTATTTGGATCTGTGACCAGTTATACTTTATCATCTCCGTACCTGGTTGAAACATCAAGCAATAAAGCTCTATTGTTCTATTTGATTTGTTTTCTTTCAAACATATTTAATAGCTATACACCAACCAACGAGTCAAATCGATACGCGTGTTCTTGACCTCATAACCAATTTAACTGTACAGTTTTCCCAATAAACATAATGGAATGAGTAAATGCATGAAATATGTTTGTGTCAAGCCCTGAATTAAGTTATTGATTTTATTACTTGCAGGATTTATCAACAATTAGAGGAAAGTGAAAAACAGGGAAGTAAATGGCCCAGGAGTGTCGCGCAGCGATAGGTGCCATAGACCTTCTGAAAGGCAGGCATTTAGATAGTTCCACGACCAATCAATTGGACGATGCTAGATATCAACTAGAATGTGCATCCCTATTTCTCGCAAAACTGGAGGAGGTTCGCCCTGAGAATATGATATCCACACAACTAGGGGCGTTATTTCAACAAGCTCTTGATGACTTTTCTGAGATATGTACTCACATGGATCAACATTACACCATTAGAATGACAAAGGCGCTGAAGAAAATTAAGCTGGAGAACATTGCTGAGCGACTCAAAGCAGCTTCAAAGCCATCAAGATCAACTAGAGGAATGATATCAGAGGTGCTGAAAATACTTAAACCTAAGAATATTGCTGAAAGAATCAAAGCTTCAAAGCCATCAACATCATCTATCCGAA
The DNA here is from genome assembly GCA_029582245.1 of Solanum etuberosum. NCBI lineage: Eukaryota > Viridiplantae > Streptophyta > Magnoliopsida > Solanales > Solanaceae > Solanum > Solanum etuberosum. The sequence continues at coordinate 9,324 of JAJONR010004269.1, forward strand.
TCACTACTATGGAGATGGTGAGGTTTGTCTATGTTTTGCTTGATTATGTAAAGGATCGTGCCCCTGTGAAGCTGCGAAATCTACAAGCTTTCTTCATATTAACTTCAAGTCGGTGCATTGAGCATGATCGTATGCAGTATCTCTTCACCATGTTGAGGAAGTAGCTTATACTGCACAACAACAATATTTCCTACAGGTAGCCTAAAAAATCAATTCAAAAATTGAGTTGCATAAATTGGTTAGTCCTTTTAAGACTGATTTGAGGCAGATATATATAAGCCTCTTGACAGCGTCAAAGTCATCAAGATCAGAGCATACAATGAAGTCCGGATGTAGGCTTGATTTTGTTAATGGTCTACAAGCGGATCTGAGGGAGACACCTCTAGGCCGTAATGAAATTCAGTGTCTCGAATATGGACTTTATAACCTTTCAAAATTTTATAAGGACATAGAATATACAGGCACTCCACTCAAAGAATTTAGTTCTCTTCAATCACTTATCGAAGCTCTGGCCTTTGAGGCAGCATTTATGATCTACTCCCATGATAAGGATCTTCTTTTTGTTTTGCAGCCAAAGTTTAATCATGTCAGTGTAGTAATTGAACTGATTCTGCTACAAAATAGTCAAGCAACCAGGACAGCTCCACTGAAAGATCTGATTGACTATGCTTGCGAAGAGCTGATAGTATTGGGAACTTTTCTCCTTGATTCATTGGAGCAGTGCAAACAGCAACCTAAGATAACTGAGTTTTAAACCCTTATCAAATCTGTGACTGACAAAGCATGTTCAATCATTGTATATCTTTTACGTTATACTGAACAAGAAGACTTGGCCTGGGAAATGAATCGCTCGCATTATAAATTGCTTCTTAGGTTCAACTTTATTACGGCAGCAATTAGACAAATGTGTCCTACCATTGCTGCTTCATCATCAACTGAGATATATCTTCTGAACTTTCTTCCTATTAATTTTGAGGTCATTGATTCTTATTTAAACATGCTAAAATCATCCTCTGGTCACGACAACATGGATTTAGTTATGATGGGTTTTCATAAATATATTCTTGACAATCTGCTACTGAAGGATGAAACAGATTTGTCATTTACAGTTGCAGATAAGGTTGAAAAGTTCTACTATGGATTGCTGCTCCTGGTAACATCTCTTGTTGATCCTCTATCTCAGTGCAGTGGATTTGCAAATGAGGCCGAATCTGTGAATAGCAACAAAAGCAATCATGTTCTTTGGTTTTTGACTGTGGCTTTCAAGCTTATCAAATCTGAGACAAGGTTGATATATGTACTGGAGCACAAGTCCACTTTGGAAGCTCATGAAGAGATTATTTATCTTAGAGTTCTTCTCATATATGTTCTCAGGCAACACACACAGCTTAATGAATTGCATCATATCTTAATGGGCTTTTATTATCTGAGATTAAATCTGTCAAGGTAGAGGTCAGAAAACTATGATTTCAGTTTCTGGATGCATCACCGTACATCATGACAGATGGAGAAGGCCTTATTGATTTCTTATTGAAATGCCAGGACGGGCTGCTCAACTATGATGCCTGTTCAATTCCTTTTCAGAAGAACCAAATCCCAGTAATCAAAGACAAACTAGTTTATTTGGTTCTTTTATTGCAGATATTGTACAGCATCGTGATATACATCAAGAGCTCAAAGACCTTGTAAAACATGTTCAAGATATAAAGTTTGTCTGTCTCTTCCCCATCAGAGATTCTGCACCTTCTTGGTATTACAGGCTACATCTCTATGATGTCAGGCAATTGCTTAAGTTTGATGAGAAAGAGGTCAAAATGATTTGTCTCAAAGTTCCAGATTCTTCAAGTTATAGCTTCCCCAAGATAAATATACTAGGATTTCTCGATTGCTTCCTGGGAAAATTGGATGAGATGTTAAGTTCTAAGCTCGAGTCAGTCATCAACTTAAAATGTCAAATTGAGCCATTGAAGAAGGGCTTATTGTGTCTAAGAACATTGACTGATCATTTCCCAGAAATCTACGATGAGCATGATGAAGTTTATAGTCTTATAACAAGAGTTACTGCCATGGCATACAAGGCAGAGTATGTCATGGACTCGTGCTTGACCTATTCTTATCCACTCTGGTACAAAGTTCTTAGGATTTCTTAAGATGCTGAGAATATTAAACTTCTAAATAAAGTTGTTAGGGAAATATGTGAAAGAAAAAAGATATATGTGGCAGTGCTCAAAGTTAGAAAGACCTCAACTTATCTTGTGCCGTCTTTCTCAGCTAATACTCCAGGATCAAATGAAGAAATGGAGATTTTCCAGGAGGCGATGGACCAAATGAAGAAGCAGCTACTTGGAGGTTCGCGTCAGCTAGATGTCATCTCATTGGTTGGCATGCCGGGAATTGGTAAGACTACTCTTGCCGAGAAGATTTACAATGATCCAGTAATCACCTCTCACTTTGATGTCCGTGCTCAGTGTCGCGTGACTCAAGTATATTCATGGAGAGATTTGTTGCTTGCCATTTTGAATGGTGTGCTTGAGCCTATTGATCGCAATGAAAAAGAAGATGGTGAATTAGCTGATGAGCTGCGCCGATTTTTGTTGACCAAGAGATTCTTAATTCTCATTGACGATGTGTGGGATGATAAAGTGTGGGACAATCTACATATGTGCTTCAAAGATGCTCGGAATGGGAGTAGAATTATTCTAACAACACGTCTGAGTAACGTTGCCAATTATGCTAAATGTGAAAGTGAACCTCATCATCTTCGCTTGTTCAGAGATGATGAGAGTTGGACATTATTACAGCAAGAGTTGTTTCAAGGGAAGAGCTGTCCTCCTGAAATTGTTGATGTGGGGTTTCGAATAGCTAGAAAATGTGGAGGGTTGCCTCTCTCCATTGTATTAGTTGCTGGTGTTCTCAAAGAGAAAAAGATAAAAGCAGAATTGTGGAAGGACATAGAAGAAAGTCTAGGTTTGCTGAATGTTGGTAGCTTGGAAGATAGCATGTCTATAATTGGATTCAGTTATAGGAATTTACCGCACCAGATGAAAGCTTGTTTTCTCTATTTTGGAGGACTTTTAAAGGGAAAGGATATTCATATCTCAAAATTGACTCGGTTGTGGGTAGCTGAGGGTTTTGTACAAGCAAATGAACAACACGGACTAGAAGATGCTGCAGAAGGTCTCTTGGAAGATCTTATTAGTAGAAATTTAGTGATGGACGTGGAGAAGAGACCCAACGGAAAGCTTAAAACATGTCGCGTTCATGATCTGTTGCATAAATTCTGCTTGGAGAAGTCCAAACAGGAGAATTTCCTTCTTCAGATCAATGGGTATAAAGAAATATACTGATTTTATTGTATTATTGTTTATATCAACTCTCATTTTCTTTATTTTCTCTTTAAACAGATCACTGGTGGGGATACATTTTCTGAAATGTCTATGGAATACCGGTTGTTTGTTCATACTTCTGAGGATCAGATTGATCTGTGGCAGCCATCTCGCTCGAATGTGGTCAATTTGATTGATTCAGATAACCTGTTATGGCCGTGTAATATCTCGTTCATCTTTGACAGTTTCAAACTTGTTAAGGTGTTGGATTTGGAATCCTTCAACATTGGTGGTACTTTTCCCAGTGAAATACAATTTCTAATTCATTTGAAGTATTTTACTGCTAAAACTGGTGGAAATTCAATTCCTTCTTGTATAGCTAAGCTTTGGAATCTCGAAACTTTTGTGATAAAGAGGATTGGGTGTAGAGGTGATATTACCCATTTCACTTCTAAAGATTGTTAAAATGAGGAATATACATGTAAACCATCGTGCTTCATTTAGTTTGCCTGAGAACATGAGTGAATCACTTGCAGACTCTCAATTAGATAATTTGGAAACCTTTTCCACTCCACATCTTGTCTACGGTGAAGATACAGAGATGATATTGAGAAAGATGCGAAAATTGAGAAAGCTGAGTTGCATATTTTCGGGGACATTTGGTTATTCAGAGAAAGTGAAGGGAAGGTGTGTTTGTTTTCCCAGATTAGAGTTTCTAAGTCACCTCGAATCCCTCAAGGTTGTCTCCAACAACTATCCAGCTAAACTTCCACATGTCTTCAGTTTTCCCTCAAGACTTAGGGAATTGACTCTATCAAAGTTTCGTCTACCATGGAGCCAAATCTTGAGTATTGGAGAACTTCCTAACTTGAAGATTCTAAAGTTACTTCTCAGAGCCTTTGAAGGGGATGAATGGGAAGTGAAAGATTCAGAGTTCCGTGAACTCAAATACTTAGAATTGGAGGACCTCAACATTGTACAGTGGTCTGTCTCCGAGGATGCTTTTCCTTTGCTTGAACGTTTGGTTTTAACCAAATGTAAGCGGCTTGGGAAAATCCCTTCTCATTTTGACGACGCTGTATCATTAAAAAGCATTGAAGTAAACGGGTGCAGCTTGGATGTTGCTAATTCAGCCAAGGAAATTCAATCGTTTCAGCATGATGAAATAGCAAATGATGCGTTCAAAGTTACTATACAGCCTCCAGATTGGGATAGAAATTCTTCTCCTTGACTCGTTATCTGGTATGTTCTTGTCATGTTCATTTTTCTTTTATACCACACCATGCTTATTATTACTTGAATCAGAGTTCCCTTTCTCAGTGAATGTTTCATTCAGGAGGACCTCAGCTAGTTGAAGGATCTTCAGCAATAAGTCAAGTATTTGAATTAATTTCAACTCTTAGTGATTTGTGTGAAACTTGTAATGAATTTATGAGCAAGAGCTCACATCCTTTTTCTACACTTACTGGAACTATTGGAAATGTGAAATTATTGTTATCAGTGTGTTACATTTTTTTCTTAATCAGTATATTGAAAACTTGTCCTCTCGGCCCGTGAAAGACTTATTTGTCGATGTCAAGATAATTGAATATATATCGCGTGTACCTACAAAGATGAACCATCAAGGTTTGATTAGATGTACAAGTGATCTTTTTATATATGAGGTACAAGCATGTGCATGGATGAAAAAACATCTAGTTTTTCTCTCATTTCAAACTTTTTAACTCCGGAAAACTAAAGTGAATGAGAGATCGTTGAAAGCAGTGAGGAGGGATGACCTTCTTGATATCACCAATTGCAAAGGGGGCTTTGAAATTGGCACGCTTTGGAGAGGATTTCTCTTTTGTTTAGTTCTAGTTTTTGGAACAGACATATTGCCTCTGGCTCCCATTCTTGATAGGGATTTGCCTATTTACTGAAATGAATATATATATTTTCTAATTTTCCTCTACTTATCCAATTGACAGAAGTAGAAGGAACTTTTTAACTAGAACCCGAGACCTCTAGTTGAGGTGGAAGGATTGCATCCATCCCAGATGCCTCTTGGTGTGGGAGACCTCCTATTTCTGCCAGAAAAATATGTTCTATAATTAATGATTAAAACCATTTTAGTCATCATAGAAAAATATTTTCAGCCATAATCGATTTGTATATAGATTTGTGATCAGTGATCAAAAGATTATAATAAATCGAAATGTGCTATTTCGTTTGTTTATAGATGTGTGAGAATTGAGAAGGAAATATTGAACCAAGAAGAACAGCCACCAAAGATAGAAGTCCCTTCTTCTGTTTCTGTTAAGGAAGAATTTCAGACTCCAAATACTGACTATTTATCAAGCGAATTCGACATTTCATTCTTCACAAGACGCATAACAGTACCTCGGAGCTCCATTTGTCCTGCAAGACGATTAAATGGATCAGCAACCTCATTCTACATAATCTTAGAATACATCTATCTCATTCTGAATGAAAAAAGAAAAGCTTATATCAGAGAAGAAAAGTTGTCGAGAGCATCAAATTCTCATGTGTAGTATACTCAAACGAGAAAGGGGTGATAAGGTAAGAGAATCATGACAGCATTTCCTTAAGATCGGGAAATCCATATCTTATTAGATAACATTGGGGAGAAAGCCATGTTCTTACAGATGCACAGCTTAATTGCCACTGCAAATGAACTCTTCCATTTCTACTGTACACAATTATGACTGGCTGCAGAAGCAATGATCAATATATACAAGAAATATATTACTTATTTTGAAAGCACCATCTAGTGACTAGTAACAAATACATATATCCCAATATTTTAGATCTGCGATCTACTGTTTGTAACCCAAAGTTCTAACTCAGCACTAGCAAGTTGATCATTACTCTTTCTGGACTTATATTCTCTCTTTTCTCCAAGCATTTTTTGTCTTTTCATTATTAACTACATATATGTCCAATTTAGCCAGAAGATGTATTCTTATAAGTTCTTGATGAGCTGTGCTTGTACAACGATATCGTCTTTGTCAGTTTATGCCATTTGGCTAATCTATTGTGGTAACCTACTGTAGCCCGAATACCAGAGACATAATTAAACAACCTCTCCATCACCCAATTCCCCTTTAACTTTCTTTTCATATCAAACAAGATGATATTTGATAATTGAGAAATTCCAATGCGCCATTTGGCACATGGTTTGGAACTTGGTGGATGACGGGCTCATACATCTACCCTTCTCCTCTTAAATACAAGATTTTTGTTTGCGACAAGGTTCAAACTCGTGACTGCACCTAACCCACACATCACGCATTTGCTCTCTTATCACTAGACTAATCTGCAGTACCCCCATGAGTACTCCTCCTTGGATCCAATCTTTGAGTTCAATGGTAAAAGAATTGTCTTTGGGAGAAAGACAACTCGGATTTAGTAGAGCACCTGATGCCTTGTGCTCTTCTACTCAAAGAATATGTTTATTGAATAATTTTCACATACAACTAGATTGCACACACGAATCTGAAAACATCAATGAACTCAAATTACTAGGAGTATTATATATATACACAAAATCAGATTGACAACATTAAAGATGGAAACAGTAGCTGGTACTGGAGGAAGATAAACTCCATCAAAGTGCATGGCAATGACCGAATGGTATAACAATGGCTCTTATTGTTTTACTGACAGTGGAAAACTATTCTGTGAGTAGGAGCTATAACAAACTACTAGGAAGGCTGCAGAAAGTACAGAAGTTGCGCTGATATGGAATTCTATCATGCTGTGGCTGGCCATTCAAGAGAAATCTCTGACTAAGGAGAGGATGATCAGACTTCATAAACCAACAGATGATGGAATTTGCTGTTTACGACAATAAAATTGAAACCCCGCTACATCTATTTGTGGTTGTGGAATGTAGTTGAGAAGGGGGATGACGCAATGTTTAAGATGGATCAAAGGTAGGCACTGAAAACGTATACAAATTGGATTCTTTTTTCTGTTTGATGTTGTAGATATTCGACCAGACTTCCTCAAAGGTGGCTTAAATCTCTAGAGTGCTCTTTAGGTGTAACTATTTGGTTGTTATGGTAATTCTTCACAGTTTACCAGAAAAGAACAAAAAAAACATTAAACATGCTTATAAAGATTGGAACTTCAGTTTATACTACAACCAAAGCAAGGATGTATTTATTCTTACAAGTGGGAATTGCCTCAAATTCCTTAGGCAAAGGAAAACCGAACATCGATGAACACCATCATACATACTGACTCCACAATAAAGAGAACTTCTCTTGATAACACAGGATCTGTCTTTGGGAGAAAGACAATTCCTTTTCAGCAGTTCAGAACAGAACAATACATGAAATATTTTGCAAATTATACAAAGTTTGCATTATTGGATTTAGACATTATAAAGATTAGAAGTTGACCTCATCATATTGAAGCAAAGGCAGAATCTTGGCAGCCCTTAATCTTATTAGTACAAGTAGGAATATTCTCAAATTCCTTAGCTGGCAACTTTTCAGACAAAAATCCAACATGAAATTCAATCATCTGAGACTCTTCATCAACACTAATCCCAGTTACAGATACCCATACAAACAACTTCTTTGCTTGTATTCCAGTAACATCAGAGACAGATCCATAACTCAACTTCCCTTTAATATCTTTTTGGTAGTAAACAAGCTGATCTTGAAACTGTACATAACATGGATGTGTGAGTTGAACAGTAAAAGAACCGTCTTTTGTGGAAAGAGTGTAGGATTTCACATTGTTTGGGAGAAGACCCTTAGGAAGATTGTAAGAAGGAAGGAGATCATGAACATCATCATCTTGATTTGAACGGCTAGGGTTGAAGGATAGAGAAAAGATGATGAAGAAGAAGAAGAGCTCTGACTTTGGAGAGAATAAGGCCATTATTGAGGTACAGAGAGAGAGGCAGAGGAAAACAATTAATAATGGGCCAAGCAAGAGGCAAAATAGAATTTCACTACGGAGTTAAAATGTCATTTTCCTAAGGAATATGATGATGTTTCTTGACTTAAAGTCCATAATAATGCATTGAATCAAATAATCCTATTGGCACATAATGACTCAACGGTGTTAGCTAATGCATTAATTATTTTAACAATCATTGTTTATTTAGATTATATTATTAGTGTTTGTTTAGGAGTTCTCTTATTTTCTCTGTAATTCTATTTAATATTATCTTTATGCTCGTTAATAAAGTATATTCTTCGGTACTTATTCCATATTTATAAACCCAAATAATGTTTACTTATTTATTATGTAGAAGTTGTGTTTTTTCCCCTTTCTTTTCCGAGGAACTAAAGTTTAAATGTTTTATTGAAAGGCAGGTACATAAGTATGTTGTATTTGGAGTGTGAGGTAGACAACCTATTTAATACTTCCTCTAGTTCATATTAAGTGAATGGTTGGGGTATAACATAACTCCTTATGAAAAAAAATATTTAAGGACATAAATCAAATATTATTTTCCACTATTACCCTTATGATTATTCTCAAAATGTTGGACTGCCTAGTTGGACTGTCATGTCAGCACATATGGCAAAGATAACGTCTTAAGGGTATTTGTGGTCCAAAACATAGACGGCAAGGGTAATTTATGATCCCAAACATAAATAAAGGGTATATATGAGCTATTTCGAATAGTTCAAGGTAATTTTGACCATTTTCTGAAAATGTGAAGGAGTTAAAAACCTCATTAATTGAAGGGTAAATATGAAGAAAAATCAACAATTCTCTTGAACTTTGAATAATTCACTTATTTTGAATTATGAAAAAATTTCCAACAATTCACTCAATATGGATGGACTAGGATAAAGTAAAAATATTAATGGTTGCTTCCACGGTCCCAGCTCATAGACAACCTGAAAAGTTGTGAATCTAAACACTCAATTGAGTTTGAAAGCCATGAGCATTGATCTGATCTTACAGATCTATAAGAATGAAAGTGTATCTAGAGAAGAAAAGGGCTACATTCATTATATTAGAATGAACAGAATACAATGTATTTATACAAGATGATCTCTCATTCTAATTGTGATAAAGTCTAATTAACTCACTGCACATTTTTAACTAACTTCTCATAAGTGCTAAACACCTAGCTGTCAGGCCCACAGTAGCTAACTGAATTAACTATATTACTGACTTCAATACTCCCCCTCAAGCTGGAGTTTGTGTATACATCAAGTACTCCAAGTTTGCCTAATAAAAGATGATGTTGTGCAGCTCCCAAGCCTTTTGTCAGCAGGTTTGCTAGTTGCTCTTTAGTGTTGACATAATCTGTCTGTATCAATCCATCCTTGATTTTCTCCCTCACAAAGTGGCAATCAATCTCAATGTGCTTGGTCCTCTCATGGAATATAGGATTAGCACTGAT
>JAJONR010004270.1:0-22151 GCA_029582245.1 Solanum etuberosum
GAGAAATATTCCTTTATTATATAAAAAAAAATGACAATTACTACTCCATTTATTTTATTCATTAATGTACAAAATTTAATGTCTAAAAGTTAACTACTCCACTCAATTTTCATAATTTGAAAACCTAAAAGTCTCATCATTTTTTTTTTTGCTTGTGGATATTTTCTTATTATATAAAAAAGAAAATGGCAATTACTATTCTTCATTTATTTTATTCTTTAATGTAAAAAATTAAATGTCTAAAAATTTACTACTCCAATAAATTCACATAATTTGAAAAACTAAAAGTCTCATCAGTTTTATTTTTTTTGTTGTGGGTACTAATTTATATATGAGAAATAGGGAAAAAAAATATTACTCAATGCTTGCTGATATGGTATGATATACAAATATAAAAAAAGTTGAAGGAAAGGAAGTAGATCAATGGAAGATGAAGAAGAATGGTAATCCTCTTGATTTATCGGTAAGTAAAATTATGTGGAGCAAATATTTATTTTTAGTTTTTAATTTATTTTTTTGGTGTAAGAAAATGTACATATTCATTAGAGTGTAATTACTAAAATATTACTCTATGCTTGCTTTGATGGTATGATATACAAATATAAGAAAAATTGAAGGAAAGGAAATAGATCAATGGAAGATGAGGAAATACAAATATAAGAAAATGTACATTAGAGTTTTTAATTTATTTTTTTTGGAAGATGAGGAAATGTACATAAGAAAGGAAATACAAATATAAGAAAAATTGAGTTATCCTCTTTTTATTTTTTATATATGATGAATTCATAGGAATGAATGATACCATGTTGAAAAGAAAGAGAAACTATTTCAAGCAAATTGCAGAATTATGGAGATTTATTTGGTTACTTTGGATGAGGGGTGAGATTGAATAAGATAAAGATAAAAATAAACAAAAAATTATTGCATATATGAGTTTTATAATTTTAATTCATCACGTGTGTATAGTACTATGATAATTCTTTTTTTCTTATTTCTAATATTTCCTTTTTATAAATAAGAAATAAAAAAAATCAGCTAGCTAGCTATAAAATAAGTAAAGTTAAAAAGAAGAAGAAGTAGAATTAAATATATCCAAAAATAGAGAAGTTACTCAATATATATTATTTATTACTAAAACTCAAGATTTCCTAAATTGGTATTAGAATAATGAAATATATCTTTTTATTTTCTATCTTCTTTTATAATGAAATAAAGTGACCACACCGGAACATACTAAAATCCACACAAAAATAAACTAAAGTCCTATATTTCGGTCATACTAAATAAACTGAAGTCTTATATTTCGGTCATACTATATTGAATTGTAAGAATAATTATGGAGATTTATTTGGTTACTTTGGATGAGAGGCGAGATTGACTAAGATAAGATAAAAATAAAGAAAAAAATATTGCATACATGAGTTTTATAATTTTAATTCATCACGTGTGTATAGTACTATGATAAAAAAAATTTCTTATTTCTAATATTTCCTTTTTAAAAATAAGAAATAAAAAAAAATCAACTAGCTAGCTATAAAACAAGTCAAGTTAAAAAAAAAACCAGCAGAATTAAATATATCCAAAAATAGAGAAGTTACTCAATATATATTATTTATTACTAAAACTCAAGATTTCCTAAATTGGTATTAGAATAATTAAATATATCTTTTTATTTTCTATCTTCTTTTATAATGAAATAAAGTGACCACACCAGAACATACTAAAATCCACACAAAAATAAACTAAAGTCCTATATTTCGGTCATAATAAATAACTGAAGTCTTATATTTCGGTCATACTATATTGAATTGTAAGAATAAATTTTTGTAAAAATGGAAAAGAATTTATAAAAATTTCAATATAATATTCTTTTTCTCTGTTTTATTTTTTCTGTTTTTTGTCATCATTTTAAAATTTTGATTCTCTCTCTAAATAATTACACTTCTAATGATTTTTTTAATTCCTCAAGAGTTTAAGGATATTTATTATTCATTATTTCTATAATTGTTCTTTGATACTTAAAATAATTCAGAAATGATGACATAATTTTGTATCGAGTTGTTTGTTGAAATATTAATATCAATACTTTTCAATTTTATTATTATGAATTTGTAGGTTTATTTTTATTTGATTTGAAAAATAGTTAGTTATTCCTTCCTCTGCTTTACTATTGAAATTTTTTTCTCGTATTTTTCATATTTTAACTTGCACACAATTTTAAAATAAAATGAAGACTTTTAAAAGAAGATTATGTGTCTACCATGTATGATCTTTTGTTATCATATCGAAAAACAATATGAAAGAAAGTTTAAGTTTAGTAGTTCCTCATATAAAATAATCATCGCTTATTTTAGAAAAGAGGAGGACAAATTATTTACATTTCATTTGATAGTCAATGGTGGATAAAAAATTAAACAACAAATTATTTAAGTTAGTTTTTTTTTCAAATATAAAACATCCTTATCCTTACAAAATAATTAGAAATTTGTATCTTACGAATTGACACAAATAAGATGATTGATATTTTTAAGTTTTAATCATAGTTTTTCTCTTTTTTTTTTTATATGAAGAAATTAATTAATTACAAAAAAATTGCATAATGAAAATGTAACATAACCACTAACTCCAAATGGATTAATGCAACATAATGAGACTAATTATGCCAATATAATGAGACTCTAAATGAGAGTAAAGAATTCCATATGATGCTCATGAACGGACAAAAAATATTATTGAAGCGGCAATGTAAAGATGCATATTATTATAATATTAAAATGACATACTAACTTTTTGTCTCTCCTAACTTTGTACTCCAAAACATAGAGAAAATGAAAGAAAAATAAATAATTTTGTTTGATTTATTAAATTAGAATAGATGGATCCTGTTTAATTTGTGCTTTATTCATACTTAAGAAATAAATGATAAAAGTACAAAAATATAAATCAACAATGACAAAAATATATATTGTAAATTATATACACTGCATTAATTTTTCTTTCAAGTTTATTTCTCTCTTTACATACTTTTTAAAGAAAAAATAGTTTTTAGACTAATTTTTTCTCACCTTTACTTTATTAATTAATACAATAAAACTCAAAAATAAAGAAACACATCCGATTAAGTGTTACTCTAATCCATTTAAATTTGAAAAATGATTAAAGTGTTTCAAATATTCAAAATTTTAAAAGATCTCTTACTCTAATCTAATAAAAATATATTTAATGAAGTTTTATTACCGCGCGAAACGCGGACCTGTTAACTAGTTAGTAAATCAACCTTAACCATATCTAAACTCTTAACAGTGAAATGTAGAAATCACAATAGCGTTACACTAATCTGGTGAAGGGAGAAATTCCAATACATAAGAAGGCTCTGGTGATTGAACTCATTTACTCAAATTTGTAATGCTTGTCCACTTCTTCAGAAACATTCCAAGTGCAGCTCATTCATTTGGGGAACTCAACCAAGTTGCTTGCGCCTATCTCAATAGCCTGATTAGAGCCATCAAGGTAAACCTTCACCTTTCCCTTCAGCAAGTAACATGTCTCTTTGGCAGAGTATCCCCATGGGAATTTGCTAGGAGGACAACCCCACCTATTTTACAAATAATTCTCTACTTAAGAACCAGAAAAAATAGGATGGGGGTAAGCAAATAAGAAAAATGATAGTCAGATTAAACACAAGCCAACTTATTGAAGATACTGGATGAGCTACTAATACAGAATTCCAGGATCGAAGGAGTAACGAAAGATAAACCACCCCTTTAAAACATGCTGCATGAGATGATCAGAGTGAACAACTAGTGAAGGTTAAATAAGTACCCCCATTTTAGCACAGTGCAAACTATTTTTAAGCATCGTAAAATATCTTCTCTAGGTAAAAAATGCTTCCAAGGCAAGTAATTGATGTAGAAATGACAGGTTCAATTTTGCACTTTCAACATTCCCGTTCTTACAATTTGGATGCTTAACACAATTTAATAGGATTGTGTTGTTAAGGTGATAAACTTCTAGGCATCAGTCTGAATTGCTATCTTTTATACTTAGTTACTGCAGAAAAGTGATGTATTATCCCCTCGCCTCTTTAGATTTCCCCTCCCCTCTTTATTTTTTTCCCATGGTAATCATAAACAAGCACCAACCCTCTTCATCTCAAAGTCATCAACCAACAACAAAAATATTACATCTGGAAGCTACTAATAATATGCGTGGTAAGCTTGACAACATCACCAAAATATATCTCTGGTTTTTTGAAATATCGTCAGCGCATCATTAAGACCTCATTTGTTCTTCATTATGGCTTTTTAGTTTGCTTCCCTAAGACCTTTCCTCTTCTCTTCCCTAGCTTTCACAATTGCCTCTCTAGCAAGGGGTTTCTTCATTTCCTTCCTTTTTGCTTCCATCAATTGCTTTTCTGCCTTCCCATTTTTAGTCACACCAATGTTCTGTCCAAAACCCTTCTTAATTGAATGTTTGTGGACATCCCTCTACATCTTTCATCACCAGCTACTTCCCCTTTCAATTTACCATTCTCATTTGCAATCCCTTTTTTTATATGAGTGCTTGTCATTATCCTTTTCAGTATCCTGGTGGTCATTGATATCAATGCTTTTAGCACCTTTTATTTCTTCACACTGAATAAACGACTTGGTGCGCACGACAATAAAAATAATTTTTAGTAGCAATAAATATGAATATTAATAAAAAGGGCTAAAGTTTTTACCGGGATTAGTTAATTATCATTGGATCCAATGTCTCTATAGACTTTATGGACATTGACAAAGAGTGTTAATCATCTCTAAAAATAGTAATATTTACAAAGAGTGTTTATTACCTCTAAGAAAATATATTGGTGCCAATTAAGAGATTGTTGTTAATTAATTGATGCTAAAGATCATTTTTGGTATTGTAGTGGCAACAGACATGCAATTGCTCATCTTTTTCAACTAAGCTACAAGGAATCCATCCATGTTGTGCACATGAGGATAGAATGGCCTTGTCAACCAAAGATGTGTGGAAATAGTGCTAAAGGGAATAAATCCAGGGCCTCCGAAAATCAAATCCACAAGGCACAAGCTTAACATTAGGCTTCTTGAGGGAATAATCTATAACTTCTTCATTCTCATCAACCATAATGGATATATCCATCTGATTTTGAGTTCGCATCAACCATGTCAATTTTGTACTTGTGAACAATTTTGTATATCAGGCACAATTTTTGAAGCTTTAACAGACACGACCTTAATTAGAGATTACCCCAATGCCACTGCAGGGAGCATACAACAAAATCCTGCAGTGTTCTGACCCAAAACATTAGGAAACTCTCTTCCTTTATGTTGTAGACGATGGTGTTTGTTACCCCATATGATGTGATGTAAATTAGGTGTGGCCTGTGAGCAATTTAAGTCTTGTCGCCTTCATTTCATTTGATAATTACTTCATAATAACTGATAATTTAAAATATTTAAAAGATATATATGAAAATGTTAGATCGAGAAAGATTTTGATAATTGACAAATAGAGGAACAGATGAAAGGAACGGTTGCACCGACATGTTCCTTTCAGACCGAATCCGACTAGGATTAGAAGAACATCAACCACACGAATTAGAAGTTATAAAGTGGTGGAGGGGTTGCTTTTTCGACTATAAAACAGTACAAAAAGTTTCCTTTTATAAAGGAGTCCTACAAAGAAAAGGAAGCGCATAATGAATAAACCTATTAAAATAGGATGCCTAATCCTACAAGATGAAGGAGCCATTACAAAAGTAACCGAGTTCCAATTGAAGAAGGAAAGATCCCTGATCTATAAATAGGGCAAGTTTTCTCCAAAGAAATATGCGCTCTTAAACAAAGAGTTACAAGAAGAATACAATCAAATAGAGAGAGTTCATATTTGAGTGATTTCTGATTACGACGTGGAGCCAACGCAAGGAAACAAGAATTGAAGAACCTGATTCATAGTCTTATGTTTTATAGTTCTTAAGTCAAGTTTGCTTGTATTGAGTTTATCGAGTTGTATCTTTAATTCTTTCTAGATCCAGTGAAGTATAAGCTGGAGTAGGAATAGAGTCTTCAAGTTGGGGCGACTTAAAGACTTGGGAACATAAACCTTGGGGGGGTTGTGTTGGAGTTTAGGAATTAGAGTTAGTTTCTAGGATTGCAAGAGTTTTAATCTGAATTCATAACTTGGAGTGGGGTCGATGATCTAATTGGTTGTTGACGTCTAGGAAATAGAGTTTATAATTCCTTAGGTTACATAGGTTTATAATATTTTGTTGAGGCTCAAAGTTTAATGAAGTGGAGTTAAATCCTACAGAGGTGTAGGTCATGGTTTTTTACCCTTTATGAGCTGGAGTTTTCCGTGATAAAATATTGTGTCATTAATTTATTTTCTTTACATAACATAACTGTTGTAATCTGCAAAGGAACAGACAGAATATACATATTCCTTAGGCAAATCTGGGGGTCAGTATTCCAATAATTGGTATCAGAGTAGGTTATCTTTGTAGAGTATAATAACTCAAGATAAGATCACTATGAATTCTGCACCTCCTCTTGGACACAATGAAGGTCAACACATCAACATACCGCCACTATTCAATGGACATTACTACACATGGTGGAAGGCGAGAATGGAGGATTTTCTACAAGCCCAGGACTATGGATTATGGATGAGAGTTACTGATGGTCCTCTTATTCCTATGATGAAGGATGATGAAGGGAAAGTCATTCCAAAACCCAAGGCTCAATATGGAGAAGATGATTATAGAATGATCGCAAAGAATGCTAAAGCTAAGTGCATCCTTGTATCTGGACTTGGACCTAACGAGTTTAATTGCATCTCTGGTTGTACTATAACGAAACAAATTTGGGACACACTGGTCAATGCACATGAAGGAACTCCCCAAGTAAGAAAATTTAGAATTTTTAGACTATGCACTGAATATGAAGCATTTAAGATGGAGAGTGGTGAATCACTTCAAGATATGATTACTAGATTCACTACTATTGTGAATGAACTGGTGTCTTTGGGTAAGATATACACTACTGAGGAACTTGCTGATAAAGTACTGAGGATTCTACCTAAGTCGTGGGAGATCAAGGTCACTGCAATTAGAGAAGCAAAGGATTTGACAACCATGAGTTTAGATGAACTTGTAGGTAATCTAAAGACTTACGAGATGATTGTTGATGAAACAAAAATGAGTGGAAGAAACAAAGATATGATTTTCTCTTTCAAAGCAACTGAGAGTGATGAATCTGATTTGGATGATGAGGACATAGCCATGATCAGCAAAAACCTCAAAAACTCTTCAAGAAAGGTGGAAACTATGAGAAAAAAATTGCCCCTAAGCAAAGAAAATGAATCTAGAAACGCTATGTATGCTTCTAGGGGAACAAGTTCAGACAACTCAAATGAAGATGATGCAGAAGATATGAATTTGATGGCCATGGAGGTTTCTGAACCAGACTCTGAATCAGACACTGAGAAAAGGGAGGTAAATCTTCTTGACCTTAAAAATAAACTAAAATGTTTTTCAAAGAAAAAATTATCTTCCCTTATTTTAACTCTCATAGTTCAAGAGTTGGATGTAAACAAAGATCAGTTATTGGCTTCCTTAACAAGTTAAAAATTTGATTATACTGATCTTGATAAAATTAACTCTGATCTCAAGAAAGAAAATCAATTCCTAAAGGAACAGGTACAACAACTGGATTCCTGCACTTTGGCTCTCAAATCTGAAATTTTGAAAGAAAGTGTTACTGTGAATGGAAAAGGCAAAATTAGTGGTGACCAAATCAGATGTGACCTAGATCTAAAGAGGTTAAAAGATGGATTATATTCTGAAAGGGAAAAATCTAGAAGAGAACTAAGTATGAGCTTGAGAGGGTAAACAAATGGACTCAGTCTTCAATGATTGTGACTCAGCTCAGTAATAGAACACATAACACTAAAGGTGGAATAGGTTTTGTTAAAGAAGTCCCTAAGAAAACCTCTTATTTATGCACACATTGTGATAGTTTGGTCACTCAAGGGGTACCTTCCCAATAATTATAACTCACATGAATAAAAACTTCAAAGTTGTCTCAAATAAAAAATTCAACCTCGTTAAAAGAAAGGAATCACGTCAAAAGAATAGGTTGGGGCAAAAGAAAAATCTAAAAATATTTTACCTATATGGATCAATAGAGATCTCATTCATCTTTTTTATCAATACAAAGGACCCAAGCTAGTCTGGGTTCCTAAATCTAACCTTTGAATTAGAAGGAAAAGTGAGAGGAAGCAAGGAACATTCATATATGAACACATGTTGCTCTAGACACATCATTGAAACTAGAAGAAATTCCTCTCACTTGCAGAAGAAAAGGATGGAATAGTAGTTTTTGGTGGTGAAAATTCCTTTTGGTCAAATCAAATAAGTTGGAAACTCAGGCAAGACTAAAGAACATAAAATTGAAACAAGGCATCATGTTGAAGGAATGAATCAAAATCCACTCAGTACATTACAGTTATGTAATAAGAGAAACAAGCCTGCAGGATAATGATGAATTGTCAAGGATCTCTGAATTAATTATTAAGGAACATGTGAAAGAAACAGGTCCAACCTGTGCAGTATTTGAAAATTATGAACATGAAAAGTCATATGAGGCGCACTCAGATTATCATAGTATGGAAACTATGAGTCCATCAACTAAGAATGGTGATCAACCTAGAGAAACACTTTTAAAGGAACAATTTAGAACTTGGGGATGATTAAGATCACATGAGTATCCCTCAATAGCTAATGAACATTGCACATATTGCCCTCTAATCTTGAATTTTATGCTCAGTCTTGTACATTAAGTTGTATGTCTCTATACCACTTTTAAAGTGAAGCTACTCATGCACTATAACATTGTATTTGCATCTATCACAAGAGAGAGACTTAGTAAAATTGGAGCGAAATTCAGCATTATCCAGAGATCTAAGGTATGTGCACTACAATTATTCATAATTAAATATAAAATAAATGCACATGTACCTGTTCCTTCCACTTGTCCCAAAAGATATACTCATGTCCTATGCTCAATTTTTGGCATTCTCTAAAAGGAATCTAATTACGCTTTCTTGTGATAAAATATAACCAGATCTCTACCCAAGATAAAACTCTTCATCTCAAAGGACTCTCAATATTACTAAACAAATATCTTATTAAAAGTCTATTTAAAGCCTTATCCTAGTATGTCTCTATAACTCACACCCTTCTCTTCCATAAACTTCTTAACCAAGAAATTCTCTTTTTCTAAAATTGTGGAATAAAGTGTTCTTCAAGAAACATGTCTATGCTTGATTAATTAAAATTTATGTTTCTTAATGACATTCTTGGAGATTCTTAGTGTGATGGTCTATCTGATGTTATGGTTGAGATGACTTCGGTGGATGACACGTCGAATTTGGTGCCTTATAAAATAGAGGTTGTGGTGTAGAAAGTAGGTAGTGCTGGTTCTTAGGGGGAATCTGTATTGGGTGTGTCTAAAATTACTGAGGAAGTTGTGGAGGATGTATGATGAGTCCGAGATTTCAACTCATTTAGGGCTTTGTTTTGGTAGTATACGTGTCCTCAAATGCCTAATTTATGCCCTAAACTGATGTTAAAGTGTTGATTTGTAGCATTGCAGGCTAAAGAGCAAGGCAAGGATACTACCGGACAAAAAGGAACTAACAAGCTGAAGAAGTGAAGAAAAGCGATCTTGGTGATCGCCAAGACTACTCGGCGAACCACTAAGTGGCTCTTTAGCTCACCCCAAGTTCCAGCATACCAGCCCTGGGGAAAAACCAAGTTGGTGATAGAAATGGGTAGTCGGTGAATCGCTGATCGACTCCGCGACAATAAGTTGGATCGCCCAAAGTTACAGGACCTGGGAGGCTGATGACCAATTCAGAATGGCGATGGAAGGGAGCAAAGGGCGGATCGCCGAACCACTCGGCGAGGCGCGACTTATTCCGCCAAATGAGATTTCAGGCCAAAAAGTGGACAACTATAAATTGGAATATAAAAGCAAAATTGAGTAGTTCTGATCCCCAAGTTTTAGAGTTAGAGTTTTCTCTTAGTTTTTCAGTTCTTATTGTAGACTTTGAGGAATTCTAAGCTTAATTTTGAGGATTTGCAAGTGGGTTTTTGAATTTAATCATTTTGGAGCATTGTAAAGGCTTGGAGACTTTTACCCAGCTTAAGCTAATCTAGTTGGTAACTGTTTTTACCTTTTTATGATGCTTATCTAAAACCCCAATTCTTGGGGTGTGATCATGTGATTATGAGTTGAATTAGCTTATGGGTATTGTTATTTACTGACTTAAATGCTGAATTGAAGTGGGTTTAATTGATAGTTGTGTTTTAATCTATGAATTGTAGTTGCAAATGTAATTCTAGTCTAGAGTTCTGGGCTTGCTTGAGAGAGAAGTTTTAGAACCAAAGCTTTCGATTAATGATTATAGTTATTGGGTTGATATGGGTTTAGATCGAAAGAGTAAATCTTAAATCCAATTCTACCCATCTAGCTCGAGAGAGTGGATGAATTAAGGTGTGGGCTGTTCTTATTTGCTAAGCTTGTTGATGTTCGAAAGAAATCAATTGATTCTGGGTAGTTGTTCGAGAGAAAACTATCTTACTTATAGTCTAGACTACCCACTTATATTTAGCTATTTGTTAGAAATTTCAATTACCTATACAGTGAAATTTGCCTGTAATCGATCACAACCCAAGAATTCCTCTCTATATTGTTGTTTACTCTGTTTTCGTTTTGTTTTTAGCTGATAATTGACAATCCAAACCCCCCATCTGACATTCGTTGTCACCCCTTTAAACTTGTTTATATGTTTTCGATAATATATATATTCCTATAACCAATTAGACCACATTTGTACTTCATAACTAAATCTGAACAATTGTACCTCTCCCTGTGGGTTCGACCCCAACTCTTCATTGGATTTTATACTGATTACCGATCGTCTTTACATCTAGAATTGGAAGAGGTGTAATTTGAGCATTAATCAATGTACCTTGTGAGGGGGAATATTTTGGGGACCCTTGTTAGGCTCAACTTGGGTGCATCTAGTGCGGGGGAATCAATGGGGGACCCCTCTGTCGAACCTAATTCTTCTATTGGGATCCATATAAACTGGGATTTAGGATTGATGTCAAAAATTATTATAGTTGGTGCTGCATATGATAGAACCACGTCTAGGGAACAGATTGGCAGAACATGTTCCTCTACAAATGATGTTGAAGAAATTTTTTTCCTCTTACTGACTCTATTGAAATCAAAGATGAGGAGATTATGGCAAAAAAATGCAAAGATAAATCTCAATAAAAATGATCAAAGATGCAAGTCAAGAAATATGTTCTTCCTAAGATTATGTTAAGTCAAAGCTCGTCAATCCGACTATCGGTAGTAAATGAAATGATTATGGATTACCTTCCTCTGAATCTCTTGGATAAGAAGACACTCTTGATGTTCGTACATTTAGAGTTGTGAACTTTGGGAAGCGGACAAGGCTCTTAGGCAAGGTGATTACTGATTTTGGGGGTTAGAGATGAGTGAACTATTGTTTCTTCGGAGGGCACATGATTGATTGAACCAGTTCCTTAAAGGTGATACAAAACAAAAAAAAATAAGCTGAAATTGATGTCATGTGTGTCACTCACTAGAATGCCATGGACCAGCTGCATATGAACTATGATCTTGAACATGTATGCCTGCCAAAGAAAAATAAAACACAAAGCTCAAGGCTGAGATTGCATAGACAAAGGCTACCCTTGAAATTGAGAAGAATACTAATTTTGTTAATCCAAAATATGTTTTTTGAGATGCTGAAAGGGGACATTTACTTACCCTCTCATGCCCGATCTTTTGCTATTTCAGAGCCACTCTAGCCTTTGACTTTCCAATTTTTCTTCTCATCACAAGTGCTTGATTCTATCTTTAATTTTGATTACATTTGTGGTGTATATGCTTTTTGATTAATACTAATGTTGGGTTTGAGTTTCAGGTTCATGTTTATCTCCTATGTTTGTGCAAATGGTTTGTTATAGCTAACTGAGTTCTTGATTTTTAAGTGTTTGTGTAGATGATAGCCCCAGTGGCCATGAGTATCAATTTGCTTCTCTTAGTGTGGTGTATGTCTTCACGGTGTTTTATGATGTCAAAAGGGGGAAGTGCACGCTTGTGTAATAGTTATAACCCAATTGGTCTAACTTGATCCTCTAATGTGTTTGCTTTGTGTGGTGTGCTTTAAGAAACTGAAATAACACAGATTGATCTATTCACACAAGAAGCAATGGTTTGTCATCATCAAAAAGGGGGAATTTGTTAGATCGAGAAAGATTTTGATAATTGACAAATAGAGGAACAGATGAAAGGAACCGGTTGCGCCGACATGTTCCTTTTAGACCGAATCCGACTAGGATTAGGAGAACCTTAACCACACGAATTAAAAGTTATAAAGCGGTGGAGGGGTTGCTTTTTCGACTAGAAACCAGTACAAAAATTTTCCTTTTATAAAGGAGTCCTACATGGAAAAGGAAGTGCATAATGAATAACCTTATTAAAATAGGATGCCTAATCCTACAAGAAGAAGGAACCACTACAAAAGTAACCGAGTTCCAATTGAAGAAGGAAAGATCCCTAATCTATAAATAAGGCAAGTTTTCACCAAAGAATATGCGCTCTTAAACAGAGAGTTACAAGAAGAATACAATCAAATAGAGGGAGTTTATATTTGAGTGATTTCTGATTAAGAAGTGCAGCCAACGCAAGGAAAAAAGAATTGAAGAACCTGATTCATAGGCTTATGTTTTATAGTTCTTAAGTCAAGTTTGCTTGTATTAAGTTTATCGAGTTGTATCTTTAATTCTTTCTAGATCCAGTGAAGTATAAACTGGAGTAGGAATATAGTCTTCAAGTTGGGACGACTTAAAGACTTTGGAACATAAACCTTGGGGGGTTTGTGTTGGAGTTTAGAATTAGAGTTAGTTCCTGGTATTGCAAGAGTTGTAATCTGAATTCATAACTTGGAGTGGGGTCGACGATCTAGTTGGTTGTTGACATCTAGGAATTAGAGTTTATAATTCCTTAGGTTACATAGGTTTGTAATCTTTTGTTGAGGCTCAAAGTTTAATGAAGTGGAGTTAAATTATATAGAGGTGTAGCTGGTGGTATTTTACCCTTTATGAGCCGGGGTTTTGTGCGCTAAAATATTGTGTCATTACTTTATTTGCTTTACATAACGTAACTGTTGTAATCTGCAAAGGAACAGATAGAATATACCAGTTCCTTAGGCAAATCTGGCGGTCAGTATTCCCACAGTGAAAAGAATATGGTAAAAGAAGTATTTGAATTTCTAAATTTTAAAGATGCCACATAAATTGAAATTGATTTTTAAAAAAGCAAAAATATATGGCTAAAACGGAAATCAAAATCTGAATTTGATGCCAATAAACTGAAATCATCACTCATTGTTACTGAAATTTCAAATTAAAACTTACACAACATAAGAATGATGATTAAACATGGACAATTGATAACTGCAGAATGTGGTTGAGTGGTTCTACTTTGGTCTTTGCTGCATCTCTCGGTGCTTCCGCTTCAACCTCCTTATACCTTCTTCTTCCACTTAGCTCTCATTAATCTGGATTGGTTCTCAGATAAAAATTGTGAAATAAAAGATGCGGCATTATCATGGCAGTAGTCCAGCATTTTGGTAGAAGAAACCAAACGACAGGCGTGACATTCTACACCCAACCGACAAAATGAGGCTCAGGCGCGCGACATTTTGTATTTTCTAGCAGTCGTTTGAAGCTTGACGCCTCTTCGTAGGGTTAATATTTATTTATTTTTGTTTTTTTAAACAGGTTAATTTTTTTTTGACAACCAACACGCTAGTTATATTAATGCATAAAAAGGTTCAAACAGTTAAAAGATGTGATAGCATCACTTACAGTCCATCCACGGACAGTAGAAAGCCAAACAACTTTGCGTACTAATGCAATAGAAAATTTTGCTAAATTATGTGATTCTAAATTTCAAGACCTTGGAATATGCGTCACATTGACCACTTCAAAGCATTTCATAAGATTCCCAATGTCTTCACAAGTAGTCCCATGAGACTATAGTTCTTTGTAGTACCATATCCACCACATTTTTTGCATCTGATAAGATTTGCACCTTTGTCCACCCTTTTTCTCTAGCATTCTCCAGCGCCATATGAATTGCAATTGCTTCAGCAGTGATGGCTTTCCCAACATATTGAATTGGGGTACCAAAGGCATGAAGCAGGTTACCATAGCTATCCATAGCCACCACACCAATGCTTGCAGTCTTCTTTTCCTTATGTACACTAGCATCTGCAAACATAATAATACCATCTTGTGCCATAGTTATATTTCTATCATCATTACAAGCAGATATAACTGTAAGGGAAAATGGAGGAATCATATTGCTTTCATATTCATGAAAATCAAAAAGAGCTTTGTTAACAATATCATTAGGGTCAGAAATTTCTCCATTGAAACTCTTCGAATTTCTAGCCTTCCAAATTTGCCACATAATAGAAATACTTAATTTTATAAGCTCAATAGAATCAGGGTATTTTTTAGCATTAGTAAAAAAGAACATTCCACCATCTAGCAAAATCCACAGTATTTTCTAAACTAGGCCAATTAATGGGGTAAATTTTACAAACTAATTGAGCACTAGGACACCTAAAAAGCATGTGATTAATAGTTTCACTCTCAAGTCCACAACCCTTACACACTCCACAAACATGCCTCATTCTCCTAGAAATAATGTGGTTGACCGGTAACACATTCAAAATATTTCCGAATAAAGTGCTTATTATACTTGTTTTTAATATTCATAGACCATAAAAAGATTTAGAATCTTTTTGAGAAAGACTGATTACTAGATTGGATTAATTAGATTAGATTAATGAGAAGGGTATAATAGTAATTTAACATTCAAGTTAGAGAGTTCATGAGTTTAAAATAATTATAAATTATAAATTATAAAAAAATAAAATTAAAATTAGAATTAGAATTAGAATTAGAATTAAAATTAGAATTAAAATTAGAATTAAAATTAAAATTAAATAAATTAATAATTAAAATAATAAGTAATTATTCTTCGACGCATGCTTTGCATGTGTATGCCTCATTATGAAAGTATATCATTGTGTAAAAGTTTTAATATTATTAAAATATAATTTTATTGAATAAATACACCCAAAAGATATAAAATATAAAATTTTGGAAATGAGTAATGTTTGGCTGTTATACGGTTAGGAACT
Organism: Solanum etuberosum; assembly: GCA_029582245.1. Lineage (NCBI taxonomy): Eukaryota > Viridiplantae > Streptophyta > Magnoliopsida > Solanales > Solanaceae > Solanum > Solanum etuberosum. The sequence goes on from JAJONR010004270.1 coordinate 15,328, forward strand.
AAAATTTGTTTAATAGAAATAATGGCATACATTTCATAACTATATATGTTAGATAAAGTTAGTAAAAGATAAACATATTCTTTTTGTCGAGTCTGCACAAGAAGTAGATGAGCCAACCGACATCTTGCTAAATAATAGTAAAATTTAGGTGCAATGTAATATTTACGTACCCTTTAGTTTTCTTGTTTTTGGTGTAAAACTCACATTTGCTTCACAAAATTTCCTACTTTTTGATTGAATTTGAACACGTACATCTCCCTGTGGGATTCGACCCTAACTCATTTGTTGGGTTTTATACTACTTAACGATCGTTTACACCTAGAATTGGATGAGGTGTGCTTGAAACGTTAATCAAGGTTCCATACGAATCTCGGGCAATCCATCAAAGTTTAGAGGCGTTAGCACTTGCTGTCACCTGAGGCTCTGGCATTCGCGAAGGGCTAGTTTCCAGGAATGCACGATCGCTTGCAGGCTTCCACATTAGTGGGTGCCTCCTGGCCTCGCGTTCACGCGTGATCGCCTCGTGTTCGCGAGCAGCCAGCCGACTTGCCCGTATATTAAAGTCAGTTATGACTAGCCTTGGGAGAATTGTGATGTCTCCTTCATTTTAGCTTTGATTTAGGTGATTCAAAGTCCCACGTGCTCTTAATATTCGGGGCTTCATGGTGGAGTGATTGGATTGTGCCAGTGACACTCTTTTCGAGGTAAATTTTGTGTGAAAATCGCTTCCCTTCTTTTTTAAATTTATGATTTTCTTGTGTGTTGTTGTTTATGTTGTTTTAGGACACGAATTGTGTTCTATTTTGAGATAAAAGTTGAAGGCATATTGTAGGACATTTTGACAGAGTCCATTTCGAAATCTCCAGCAGGGATCCCATGATTCCCATTTGACTCTTAAAATTGGTCTCTTTTTGTTTTAGGTTATTTTAGTGTCTCTACGACTGTATTGATGTTGTGATCCTGTTCTTTATAGCGTGACAACGTTCAGAGGCCATTCGGAAGGGAACAGCTCCAGCCCTATAATTTGGAGCGTGGGTGGTCGGCCTACCGGTAGGCTACAACTTCTTTCTAATGAGATTGAGCATGTGTCACGATCCAAAGTTGGGCCATGATTGCATCCACTACAATCTACCTAGTGGACAAGCCTAACCAAAGAACACAGGATGCGGAAGACACCATTTATATAGAACATAACTAAATAAAGTGGAAAGATAAGAATAATATATATATATAAAGAAGGGCCATATCATATATATGTCTGCAGTATTATATAAAATATACGAAATATGAAAAAGTGACCAAGAGACAAACTAACACAAAATACCCAACCCCGGCACCTGGTGTCACCTACACAGGAACTACTACGAACAAAAAGTCATATATATATATATATACACACACACACACACAGAGAGATTTAACTAATCCCAAAACAAAATGAAATTCATTTCAAAAGGAGGGCAACAACAAGCCTCTGAGCGCCAGGAGCTCAATACAGTCCAAGTCTAGTATGACCACGGGAGATCCAAATGCTCACTACTCAGGGTGGCTCGAACTGGGAGCTGCATCAGAAAAGACGTAGAAGTGCAGTATCAGTACCAAACATGGGGTAACCAGTAGGCATCATAGGCTGACCGATCTAAAAAAGATCAAATATAAATTAGAAGAACGATTAAACTAACAAGACAAGGGTCAGGTAAAGACAAACAAGCTAATAAAGGGGAACAAGTAAGATATAATCAACAACCAACAAGAATACACACAAACCAAACAACCAACAAACCCAAAGGCAACTCATGCAATACCATAATGTCAAACTCCAAATGAAGAACATATCATAAGCCCAGATTGGAAGAAACATCAAGCCACCTGAAATGATACCTCAAACCTATCCGCAAGCTAAAAATCTGGATATGTTCATCCATAGGCCGCCTGATATGGCACATCGAGTTAACCCATAACCTGGACATCTATATCAATGGGCCACCAGGTATGATGCTTCGAGATCCTCTACAATGTAAATCAAAAGTAAACTGTAGCCTAGCCAAGCTATTGGGCCACCCGGAATGGTACCTTGAGCTGATAAGAGTATATGCAGCTAAAAGGTGCAATAAATCAAGCAAAAGGGATTTTTTTTCACTTTTATGCAACATAAGTCTCAAGGACTTTCAACTCATTAAGAATAACCCCCTGTATTGCGAACAAGTCATTTCCTTCATAAAACTCAAGCAAATAGACACTTTATGAGTGGTAGATTTGCACTCATTTAAGATCCATTTAGCTCAATAATTGATGCCTCAATGCCTAGATTTGTCCTTTTCTAATCAAATGTAGATGTTTTGCAGCTATGAAGGCAATTGGACAAGGCAATGACTAAAGTTTGAAAGAATGGCCAAAAAATACAAAAAGAAGTTCAAAGTGAATATTGTTGATCGCCTAACATGAACGGCGAGTCGCCCATTGAGCATGACTTCACCTAAGTTGACAGTGTATTAAGTCATCCCTCAAGGTTAGTTGGTGATTTGATACAAGAAGGGTGATTCGCCCAAACACACAAGGCGAAGCGAATAGATATCGCTGAATCTGACAGTGCTGGCAGATAAGATTAAAGTTAAAAGGGCGATACAAGGTGAAGTTCAATGATTTACGAAATTCACAAAAGACAAAGCTAACAGGACTGCCTAGTGAAACTCAAACACCTGAAGTTTGGAGCATAGAAAATGTAAACCAGAGGAAGAAGGGTGCTTCACCGAATGCGGTGGGAAAACTAGGCTAATGTCGCTGAAAATGAAACGAAACTACTTATTGGGAAAAATTTTGGGAAACTATAAATAGCCCAGAGAAGAGAGAAAGAGTGTGTGAAAAAATTAAGAGAAAAACTCCGACTTTTCTAAAGAGAGAAACATTTTCCATTGAGCAAAACCACTTTTAATTGTTAAATCTTTGAATTGTAAATTTGAATTGGAGAATTTGAAGTGGTATTTGAAGTGAGTCTGCTATTAAACACTCAATTTCATGCTACCCAAGGCTACTCTTAAGCAGGGTATAATTTACTTACACTTTGTAATGTTTCGATAAAACCCTAAACTCTCAGGGTGTGATTATGGGGTTGGGTGTCGATTTAATTTAGTGAATTTTTTGAATTGCTCTGTTTATGGATGTTAATTACAAATTTGAATGATTGTCGGGTTATTAATTCATGAATTGTGGTGGCCAACTTAATTCTATCTCCGATCTCCAGTTGATGCTCGAAAGAGGTTAATTGGAGGGGGTAATTAGTTCAATAGTAGAAATTTAGGTTTGATGTATATGACTTGCTTGAAAGAGAGGTTATGGGTTAGATCTATTTTCCCTATTCTTGAAAGAGGGAATAGAGTAAGGTATTGGGTTGTTTAGAAATGACATATAAATGAGACTGAAAGGAGATTCTATGCAAATATGCGGTGAGATTGAAATAAGATTAACACAATTGACGATGGCCTAACGTATATGTGATTAACTAGCTGCATTGAGCAATTCTACTATACCCCATGTTAAATCAGCAACTAATTTCCACACCCCAAGAGTCTTTTAATTTTGAGAATCGTCGACTATTTCCATTTTGATCATTGGGTTTCAGAATTGCTATTAAAGTTGGTGGACTTCTCCACCCATTGTTTCTATTTTAACTTCAAGTGAATTGATTGCTTGTTAATTCTAGAATTAAATTCTTAACCGCGCACCGTTCCCTGTGGGATTCGACCCCGAATCTTTGTTGGGTTTTTATTGATGATGATCGCTCACTCTTTTAATTAGTTTTGGAGAGTGATTTTAGCGTTTTCAAAAATGATGCTGCTGTCGGGGAATGGTAGTTAGGAATTTAGTTTAAGAAGTAATTTGTATATGAATTTATTATGTCGTTGAAAGGTCTTACGCTTGAGTTTCTTGTGGTGACCTCTTGATTGGTATAATGATGAATGCACATCATGGTAATGATTCTACTTGCCCTAGACAAGATAATGCTTTTAGAAAAGATGAGGAAGTGACTTCTCATCCCACCAAGGAGGTGGGAGCAATCTGTTTGCCACCAGTAGAAAAGAGGGTTACCTTCATCATAACAGACGCAATGTTGCAGCTAATCAACGCGGAAGGTTTATTTGGGAGTCTAGAACACAAAGATCCTAATGAGCACCTACGGAATTTTACAAGTGTGTGTAATCCTTTTTCAACCAAAGGCATCTCACAAGAGTCGATTCAGCTAAGACTATTTTCCTTGTCCATAACGAGGGAAGCAACTAAAGGACTGATTGAGTTTCCAAGAATTCCCATTACCTCATGGGAAGAGTTGAAGGAAACTTTCCTTGAGAGATTCTTTCCTCCATCTAGAATTATGAAACTGAGGAAGAAAATTCAAAATTTTGAAAGGATGACTGGGGAACTATGGCATAAGACCTAAATATGTTTTAAACAAGTATTGTCTCAATGTCCCAAACATGGTTTCCTGGATGAGCTACTGTTGCAATGCTTTTACCAAAGTCTTGATGTTGAAAATAAGGTATTGGTTGATCATCTTGTGCGAGGGGGTATTATTAGACAATCATTCACTGAAGCGGCAACGTTACTTGATGAGATGACAAAAATAAAGTAAGCTTGGTACATAAGTGATGATTATGCATCACTTCCACATGTATGAGCATTCAAGGAGCAAAAAAAGAAAAACCAAGAGCTTGATAAAAGCAATGCTTGGTTGACAACCCAAGTTGAAATCTTATACGAGCATGTTCAAAGAGAAGAAACGACCTCAATAAATTTAATATCTCGAAGTGGATATGATGAAGAGAGCCATATTAGAGGTGGAAGATTGTAAGGATTTTTGCCATGTTATTCTGGGCTTGCTGGAAATCAAGGTTGGACCAATGGTAATAGTCATAGAGGAAACGGAGAAGAAGACAAATATGAGCGTCATTCCGAACAAACGAAGACCCACACTAATGATTTGTTGGCTAAGATTCTAAACAAGGTGAAAGATTCCGACATGACTTTGCAAGAAATGAAGGGTGATGTTTCAGCTTTGTCCAATAATGTAATCTCACATGCAGCTTCTATCAAAACACTTGAAGAAAAGATAGGGCAACTCTCCACCATTACATATACTCCTTCCCATGAGTTTGAACAAACTACTGAAAACAGGGAGGAAAGAAATGCATTTCAAGTTCCAGTCATTGTTACTACAAGTGGAAAGACATTAAAAGAAGTTATAAGACAAAGCAAAGCACAAAATCAAAAAGTGATTGCCGATAATGAATCACTTAAAGAAATGGATCACAGTCTAGAGAAAGAAGCACAAAGTGTGCCAAAGGCAAATGTGAAAAAAAGAGATGTTGAAACGTCATCTACATTACCTCCAATCAAAATCACACCTCCGTTTACGCAAGGGTTGAGGAAGAAAATGACAATGCAAAATTCCAAAAGTTTGTGGATATAGTGAAAGATTTGAAAGTCAATATTCCATTGGTGGATGCCTTAACCGAAATGCCAGGTTATGCTAAATAGATGAAGGATTTAGTTACTAAGATGAGGGTAATAGACTATGAGACTATCGAACTACCATAAACATGTGATGCAGTAATATCAATGAATGAGGTTCTCAAGAGAGATGATCCGAGAGCTTTCACGATTCCATGTAATATTAGTAAGTGTACTTTGCAAAAGCTTTATGTGATCTTGAAGCAAGCATAAACTTAATGCCATTTATGGTATTTGATCATCTTGGGCTTGAGAATTAAAGCCAACAAACATGAGACTCTTAATAGACGATCGATCCATAAAGAAACCGGTGGGTGTAGTCTATGATGTACTAGTAAAGGTTGATAAATTTGTGCTCCCCACTAATTTTGTGGTGCTTGATTGTGTGATTGACATCAATATGTTGGTTATTCTTGGTAGACCATTTTTGTTCACAGGCAAGGCGCTGGTTGATGTAGAGGGTGGTGAGTTAAAATTTTGAGAATGAGGAGGTAGTTAGCTTCAATATTCCCAAATCCATGAAATATCTGAGTGATATGCATGTTGTGTCTCATTTGGATCAAATTGACAAAGCCGTAGCAAGTATTGGAAGTGCAGCCTATTGTAGGGAACCTTTGGCTCAAGTGCTACTCAATTATGATCAAGATCACATTGACGGATATGATGATGTTATGGCTGCTCTTGTAGGTATGGCCTCACATAATTCTTTTCACGCTAAACTTGACCTCGATTTGTCTAGTCGAGAAGAACAACTAGAAAAACCATCAATAATTGAACCACTGATATTAAAATTGAAGGAGCTTCCACCTCATATCAAATATGTTTTCTTATGGGAAAACAACAAACTTCCGGTATTTATTGCAAGTGATCTTAAACAGTGCCAAGGGGAGTTGTTGATCATAGTGTTGAAGAAGCATATTAAAGCCTTGGGGTGGTCTATTGTCGATATTGTGGGTATTTCACCAGTGGTATGCACTCACAAAATAAACTTTGCGGATAATTCTAAATCAAGTATTAAATAACAAAGATGATTAAATCCCCCAACGCAAGAAGTGGTCAAGAAAGAAATAATGAAATGATTAGATGCGGGAGTAATTTTTCCAATTGCGGACAACCAATGGGTGAGTCTGGTGCAATGTGTTCTGAAAAAGGGTGGCATCACGATAGTTCCCAATTACAAGGCCGAGTTAGTTGCCACAAGAGCCATCACCGGGTGACGTGTGTGTATGGACTACAGGAAGCTAGATTCTTTAACCGAAAAAGATAATTTACCATGCCCTTTATTGATCAAATACTTGATAGGCTTGCCGGAAAAGGGT
>JAJONR010004271.1:0-49954 GCA_029582245.1 Solanum etuberosum
TATACATGATGAATCATGATTAGTAGTGCTTGAGATTGAGCCTATATGATGTTATATGATTAGAATTGCTTGAGATGAAGCATGTGATTAGAATGTTTTGAGATTTAGGTGTATGTGATGATTATGAGAAGTGTTGCTTTGAGAGTAAGGCTTGTAGTATGAATGTTGATTGCTAGGGCTTTGAGAGTAAAGTTAATATGATGAATTAAGAATGTTAAGGCTTTGAGAGTGAAGCCTATATGATAATGGTAGACTACTAGATAGAGTTATTGTGGAAGGACTATACCCACATAATCTACCTTATGAATGTTTGAATGTATGAATGTATGAATGTGAAAGTCTTTCTCAGATTGAATGATTCTAGGTTGAAAGGTTTGCTCACCTAAAATGAATCAAAGCATGTTAATTAAGATAGCTTGAAGTTGTGATATGAAATCCCTTCATGAATAGCTTGACTTGGTAAGACAAGACCATGCATGGTAGCTTGAGTATAAGATCTCATGGATAGCCTTGGATTGAGAAATCGTACCTTTCCTAAGGTTAGCTTGAACTAGCATGAGAGTATGCTTGCTTGATAGCATGACTTGGTAAGGCCAAACTATTTCATTGGTAGCTTGGATTGAGCAATAGTACCCTTCCTTGAGTAGCTTGGACTTGCATGAGAGTGTGCTTTCCATGATAGCTTGGTTTAGCATGATGAGGTGTTTTTCCTTGATAGCCTTGAATTGGTAAATCATAACCATTCATGAGTAATGTTTGTATTGGACTAGTAAAGAAGTACTTTTCCATGAATAGTAGCAAGAGTTAAAGAGGGACAAGTCCCTAATCAAAGTAGCATGATTATGATGAATCAAGGTTACTTCAAGGAAGTATCGTAAGTATGTTTTAATATGAGATTTGCTTGTATGATGTACGCTTAGCTTGGATTGTTGCTAGAGTTGTCTTCCTTGATATGTATGACTAGAGGTGGATGACCCAAGTCCTAGATAAGGATAAGTTGAGGTTACTAGAGAAGTGTTCCTCTTACATTATGATGCTCTGGATGCATTTATATGTCTGTGACTATGTTGTTATCTCTTATGCTTATAGCTTATGTCTTATGTTGACTAATGCTTATGTTATGCTTTTGATGATGTTATGCTAGATATCATAATTAGTACATTATGTACTAATGCATACTCTTGCCTACATTCTTATCAAATGTAGGGTCCAGCGATATTGACTTTCATCCCCGTGGCTAGGATTATAGTAGAGCAAGGATCGAAGATTGGTGAGTCGTCATAGCATTCGAGGATATAGCCACCATTTCCCTTATGTTCTTTCATTTTATGTTTGAACTATTGTATGGGCTACGTCCCAAAGATATTCATGTATTAGATAGTTTGAGACAAGTGTTAAAGACTTCCGCTTCGTTTTATTAAAGACTTTGATTGTATGGAAAAATGTTTTAAATTTCCGCACCATTTTCTATTACTTTATGTTATGATATGCTAAGTTGGCTTGTATGAGGCCTCTTGGGGCTTGTACGCCTTGTTACATCTAGGAGATACCCCTAGGTCGTGACAAACTTGGTAATTAGAGCACAAGGTTTAGAATGGTTCTAGGATGTCTCAAAACCACGTCTAGTAGAGTCTCGTTCATAAGTGTGAAGCGCGCCACATTTATGAATGGGAAGCTATTAGATGATTAGGAAACTTCACTTCTTCATTTCTCTAAGTCGTGCCATAGAGTTTAACTCTATAAGGTCTTTCTTTTTTTCCTAACCCGATGGTCTTCAGGATATGGCTACTACAAGGGCTAATGCTAGAAGGAATGAGGAAGACAATGTGGAACAAGAAGCTCCTCCACAAGCTCCGGTTGACCCTATGGTTGAGAAGGTGACTAATGTGGAGTTTAGATCGGATTTTCAAGTGTTGTCTCAAGCCGTGACGGCCCAAGCCAATAGGGAGGTTGTAGTCCCCATGAACCCAAATGTAGGTACGACGACTTTAAGAGTGAGGGACTTTACCTGGAGGAATCCTCCCGAATTTTTATGGTACAAAGATGGAGGAAGATCCCCAAGAGTTTATAAATGAGGTCCATAAGGTGTTAGATATTATGGGAGTTACTCCAGTAGAGAAGGCGGAATTGGCAGCTTACCAACTTAAGGGGGTTGCTCAAGTTTGATTTAATCAATGGAAAGAAGCAAGATCACTCTAAATGGGTCACATAGAGTGGGAGAGGTTCAAAAATGATTTTCTTGATAGGTTCTTCCCTCTAGAGATGAGAGAGGCTAAGGTGCTCGAGTTCATTAACCTTAGGCAAGGTAGTATGAGTGTTAAGGAATATGCCTTGAGATTTACCCAACTATCTAAGTATGCTCCTTCTATTATGGCGGATCGTAGAACTAAGATGAGTAAGTTTGTGTCGGGAGTGTCCGATTTATTGGTGAAAGAATGCCATACAGCTATGCTTGTTCATGATATGGATATTGCTCGTCTTAGGACTCATGCCCAACAAATTGAGGAGGAAAAACTAAAAGGGAGGTCTAGGGAGAAGAAGAGGTCTAGAGTGGATGATGATAAGTTCTCCTATGATGGGTCCGATGGACATGGTCGTTCTAGGAATCGACAAAGGTCTTCCGGGAAAGGTTCTTCCAAGGATCCTAAGTATAATGAAGATAGGGTGTCAAACCCTAAGCCACAAGGAATTATTAATGAATCTGTGTGGCCTACTTGTGCTAGGTGTGGAAAGAGACATGAGGGTAGATGTTTAGCCGGCATGGAGAGTTGCTTTAGTTGTGGTGAAAGTGTTCACAAAATGAGGAATTATCCTAAGGCAAAGGCTAAAGGAAGAGGAGATGCTCATAAGAAAAACCGGTTCTTTACACTTCAAGCTGGAAGTGATCATGAGTGTGCTCAAAATATGGATCCCGGTATGTTGATAGCTTCTTAATTGATGTTTATGCTTTGTTAGATTTTGATGTCATTTGTGTGATGTTTTTGTTGCATTCCTATAATGCTCCTAGGTAATTGTAGAACCCGTGTAGTCAATTGTTAGTTCCCGAATGAGCCTATCTGAGAGTGGAAGGGGGGGAAGTCTAGGTTATAAGTATGGGTTATGTCTTGTCTTGAAGATGACTTTGAGGGTTGCATGTACCACCTAGTTAAGGTAAGGGAGATAGATTCAAGTGTTGACCAACTCCAAAGAGCTAGTAGAACTCGGCATGGTCATTATGAGTTTGAGGTAATGTTGTTCGGGTAGTAGACTCTACCAAGGGTAGTGTTATGGTTTAATATGGGTTCGGATCGTCTTATGTGTTAAATGTTAAAGTTAAGCAAGGTATTGATCCGACCTTAGTATAATTGAAAGATACGGTGCTTAGAAAGCCCGTTGACGCTTTCTCCCAAGGGGGAGATGGTGTGCCCAGACAGCAAGTCATTGTGTCTTCCTAATGTTTATGATTTGGGCTTACTTGAAACACCTCACCCAAGAAGAGTGTAGTGAGTGTGGTAAGAAAGGGAAGCTTAGTCCCCGTTTTGTAGGCCCATAAGAGATCTTGAGACATATGGTTAGGGTGCTTATGAGTTAGTTTTGCCTAGTGAGTTGGCATAGGTGCATCCGATTTTCCATGTCTCTAAGTTGAAAGGAGTGTGTTGGCGATCCAACATCCCTAATTTCCTTAGAAGGTTTGGGAGTAGATGAGAGCTCTTCCTAAGAGGGAGTTTTGGTTAAGGTGTTAGACCGGCAAGTTTAGCAAGTGAGAATCAAGGGAGAGTTCCTTGTGATTAGCTCCTTGTTTGAAGTCATGTGTGTTTAGATGTTTCCATGATTTCCTTATGTGATGCATGTTCAAGAAAGCTTGTGTTTTGAAAGAAAATGAGTTTGCATGATTTATTTCCTCATGTTGTAGTGCATGGAGTATGAGCTGCCTATAGATTTCATGAGATGAGTTGATGAACATGTTTAGATATGTTTTTTTTTATATTGAATTGCATATGAGCTCCATGAGATTGTGTTGAGCATGATTTATCCCGGAGATGGTAGTTCCTCCTTGAACATGAGTAAATATTGAATTTCATGCATATTGGGTTGTTAGATGTAGTTCCTACTTCCTTGTGGTGCATTAAGTATGTTTAGCTTGGAGATGAAGTTCCTCCTTGGTTACGCGCATTTAGATGTGTTGCATGCATGATGGGTTGCTAGTCTAGAGTCGTTTCCCTTAAGAAGTGCCTAGAACATCATTCGAGGACGAATGATCCCAAGGGGGAGATATTGTAACACCCCGTAGCCTTAAGAGGGAAGCTTAGCAAATTTTTAGAATTTCCAGGTGTCACCCACGAGGGCTAACCACGCCCCGTGGTTAGACCCACTCCCCGTAGGTGAGCCTCGTGGATGGACACCATGGAAATCTGCCTAAGGCAGTGACCACGCCTGGACCCACACCCCGTGGATGGGTCCACGGCCCGTGGTTGGGGGTCGTAGGTCCAAGGCCCAAATTTCAGACTCCCTGAACCCAAACCACGGTTGACCAGGACGGACCATGGGTCCATCCACAGCCCGTCAACGTGGTCTCGTGGGTCAAGTCAGGGACGGTTAGTTTAGGGGCACTTTGGGACTTTTCAGTTTTAATTAGAATTAAGTGGTGTCATTTTACCCTAGTTAGACAACCTATATAATTACTTTAGACCCCTAAATTAAGTCATTCAAATCATTCTCTCAACTCACCAAAAGAATTTGGTTCCTCTCTCAAATAATTCTCTCTGTAGAAAGTTGAAGAAGAAGAAGAGGTTTCAAGCTAGGTCAAGTTAAATTTCCAATCTTCCAAGCTTTGTGAGGGTTTTGTAACCAAGGTATGATGGATTTTCATCCATGGATTCCTTCCATCCAGGGAGTCCCCTAGTTTTCCCCAATTGTGAAGTTGAAATCCCCAATTTGAATTAGGATTTCTTCCAATCTTTTGGATATTGATGAATGTTGATCCAATTGAGTGGATAATAATTGTTTATGATTGAATTAGTAGTAAATCATATTTTTAGGATGAAATTACATGTATGGCCTAACCCATGTCTAGAAAGATGAAATTAAAGTAAGTGGGTTTTATGCCATGAAAAGGGACAATTGAGGATTTAGAGATAATCTTCTAGGATTGATGATATGTATAGTAGATTGCTTGAGAGTAAATCATATAGACATGAATTGATTGAGATTAAGGTATACATGACGAATCATGATTAGTAGTGCTTGAGATTGAGCCTATATGATGTTATATGATTAGAATTGCTTGAGAGTGAAGCATGTGATTAGAATGTTTTGAGATTTAGGAATATGTGATGATTATGAGAAGTGTTGCTATGAGAGTAAGGCTTGTAGTATGAATGTTGATTTCTAGGGCTTTGAGAGTAAAGCTAATATGATGAATTAAGAATGTTAAGGCTTTGAGAGTGAAGCCTATATGATAATGGTAGACTACTAGATAGAATTGTTGTGGAAGGACTTTACCCACATAATCTACCTTATGAATGTTTGAATGTACGAATGTATGAATGTGAAAGTCTTTCTCAGATTGAATGATTCTAGGTTGAAAGGTTTCTCAACTAAAATGAATCGAAGCATGTTAATTAAGATAGCTTGAAGTTGTGATATGAATTCCCTTCATGAATAACTTGACTTGGTAAGACAAGACCATGCATGGTAGCTTGAGTAGGAGATCTCATGGATAGTCTTGGATTGAGAAATCGTACCCTTCCTAAGCTTAGCATGAACTAGCATGAGAGTATGCTTGCATGATAGCATGACTTGGTAAGGCCAAACCATTTCATTGGTAGCTTGGATTGAGCAATAGTACCCTTCCTTGAGTAGCTTGGACTTGCATGAGAGTGTGCTTTCCATGATAGCTTGGTTTAGCATGATGAGGTGCTTTTCCTTGATAGCCTTGAATTGGTAAATCGTAACCATTCATGAATAATGTTTGTATTGGACTAGTAAAGAAGTACTTTCCCATGAATAGTAGCAAGAGCTAAAGAGGGACAAGTCCCTAATCAAAGTAGCATGATTATGATGAATCAGGGTTACTTCATGGAAGTATCGTAAGTATGTTTTAATATGAGATTTGCTTGTATGATGTATGCTTAGCTTGGATTGTTGCTAGAGTTGTCTTCCTTGATATGTATGACTAGAGGTGGATGACCCAAGTCCTAGATAAGGATAAGTTGAGGTTACTAGAGAAGTGTTCCTCTTACATTATGATGATCTAGATGCATTGATTATGTCTATGACTATGTTGTTATCTCTTATGCTTATAGCTTATGTCTTATGTTGACTAATGCTTATGTTATGCTCTTGATGATGTTATGCTAGCTATCATATTTAGTACATTTTTTACTAACGCATACTCTTGCCTACATTCTTATCAAATGTAGGGTCCGGCGATATTGACTTTCATCCCCGTGGCTAGGATCATAGTAGAGCAAGGATCAAAGATTGGTGAGTCGTCATAGCATTCCAGGATATAGCCACCATTTCCCTTATGTTCTTTCATTTTATGTTTTGAACTATTGTATGGGCTACGTCCCAAAGATATTTATGTATTAGATGGTTTGAGACAAGTGTTAAAGACTTCCGCTTCGTTTTATGAAAGACTTTGATTGTATGGAAAAAAATTTAAATTTTCGCACCATTTTCTATTACTTTATGTTATGATATGCTAAGTTGGCATGTATAAGGCCTCTCGGGGTATTGTACGCCTTGTTACATCTAGGGGGTACCCCTGGGTCATGACAGAGAGGGTCACTCTGTTTTAGACCTCTTGAGGATTTGAAAAAACCTTTCGGCGGTCCATTTAGCAAAATTGAGTATCAGTTATTGCTAATCAATCTAAAAACCATATCAATAATTTTGTCTCCAAATCCCAATCTCCTCATCACCTTAGATAGGAAAAGCCACTCTACTCTATCATAAGCTTTCATCATATCCAGCTTAATGACTAAGTTAGGTGGTTTTCCCCTTTTCCTTATTTTTGAGATTATTTCCTGAACCAGTAGGACATTCTCTGCTATACTTCTCCCTTGTACAAAGCCTGCTTGTTCTGGAGAGATTATTTGAGAAAGCATACCTTTAATTCTCTCATGGATGATTCGTGAAAAAATCTTATTCAAAAAATTACTTAAAGTAATAGGCTTCAAATCTTAAAAAAGTACTAACCATCATCTTTTTTGGAATTAGAACTAAGTTCGTAGGAGTGATGAATCTAGATAGTTCAGCACCATAGAAAAAAGCTTTAGTAATTTTGTGAATGTCTTCACCAATAATTTCCCAAGCACTTTGATAGAAGGCTCATGTCATCCCATCTTATCCTCCTGCACTATTTTGATTGAGGCCCATAACCGCTTCTCTGACCTCTTCTATCGTTGGCATTCTGTACATCTCCTCATTCTTGTCTCCACTAGCTCACTACTTGTGGTAGTTCATTTAACAATTCAAAATCTCCACTACTAACTTGCATTGTGAATTGTTTGTTATAAAAATACATTGTTGCTCCTGCAATATCCTCTTGATCTTCTAACCATTCCCCTTCCTCGTTTTGTATTATGTTTACATGCAGCCTGCTTCTTCTACCTTTCACTATGGTGTGAAAGAATTTTGTATTCTCTCTCCTTCCTTAAACCACTCCATTCCAGCTTTTTCTTTCCAGAACTTTTCTTCTCTTTGAAGTTGTTTTATTAAGGTTGCATGTGCTATATGAAGCCTTTTCCGATTTAATCCAGATGGATTTGCTTCAAATGTCATCTCTTGAACTTTGATGGACTCTTCCAATGTGGCTATTTCTTGAAAAATGTTGTCGAAGGTATATTTACTCCATTGCGTTAAATCTCTCTTAACCCTATTTAGTTTATGATGAAATACACTAAAAGGATCCCTTCAAAGTCCGCTTTCTAGTGGTCCCTCACTACTCCCGTGAAAGATTCTTCTTTTAGCTAGAAATTCAAAAATCTGAACAGTTTACTCACCTTCTCATTGGTCACTTTTAAAGTGATTGATAAGGGTGTATGATCTGACCTACTCCTTATCAGTTGCTCTATCTCTACAACTGGAAAGAGAATGTGCAATTTATCGTTACACAACCCTCTATCCAGTCTTTTAAAACCCTTATTCTCCAAATTACACATGTTTATACAGTGGTTTAAGTCTCTAACTTCTGAATTTACAACTGGCCTTCCCCCTAGTTTTTCCTCTTCATTACTTTCAACATCAAAATCGTCTCCTACCATCCATGATATCATGCTAGTGTTTGCCAGTTCATACATCGACTCCCACAATCAAAGTCTTTCTATTTGTGTGTACTTAGCACATACCAGAGATATTAGAACTTCAATGCCCAATCCTTGATTCATCAATTTGATAGTTAACATCTACTCTTCATCTCTTATCAGTTCATATTCAAAAACTCATCAATAAAGGCCCAGATCTTCCCATTAGTGCTAGCTACTACTTGTTTCATGCCCAACCTTCTACTAAACTCTTCTAGTCCTTGATTATCTTCAAAAGGTTCCGTCAATCCAATGAAGTAAAATTGACATCTCGTATGGAGATTTATTAATCTTGTAAATTCTTTTTGGGTGTTTACTGACCTAATATTCCATAGTAAAGCCTTCATTGATATTTAGGATTTTTGACAATCGTTTTCTTAGATTGTCTAGATGATGCTTGAACCTTTGTAAGATTCTCTTCACTTTGTTCCCTTTGTTGGGTATATTTTCCCTTGAGTTTCCCTGTTTGCTTAGGCGATAAATCACCTTCCACAGTCACATGACTTATATTTTGGGATGAGTTGTCCTTCTCTACATTCTCCATATTGTGCTTTGAACTCTGCTTTAAATCCAAATTCTGATCCTCCCCCACCTTTTTGTCATCCATCTGAAAACCCAGTGGTAGAATTTCCTCATCATTCACTTCAGCCACCACTATAGCACCTTCATTGATCTCGTTATAGGATTCTTCCTCGTTTTATTCATCTTTAGCCTTTTTTTCCCTCTCCTTCCCCTTGAATCCCTTGATTGCTTTGAATAATTTCTTCCTTACATTGCTCTACCTCTATTATCCTTCCATTGTCTTTCTTTTGAATCTCCTTAGTTTCCTACTTGTCTTTCTTCTCCTTGTGGGCAAAGGTTTTGTTCACCCAATCTTTGGTACTTTCCTCTTCCCTTTTGCCCTTATTGCTTTCTCCTTTATCTATTTCTTCTGCCTCCCTCAGAGCTTCAAATGCGTTATCATCTTGATAGTAGATCTCCCCTTCTATGTGCCCATATTTGTCCCTCTTGTATTTATTCCTTCTCCTTACCATCCATTCTTATCTATTTTTCTTGTTTCCTACCACTTTCCCGCTTGTTAAAGTTCTTCTTTGGTCTGTCGTCGTTCCAATAATGTTATGTGTGCTTTCTTGCCCATCACTTTGCTTTTCTTCTTCATTTTTTGTTTCATTCATCTCTGGGTGAACTGTCCAGCAGTTTTGTTTGTCATGGCATGGCCTTGTAAGAACATTCTTTGCAATATTTAAGCATGTAATCTTTAATCCACTTGGATTTATTACTCCTGTAACATCATCATCTTCGTTAATCTTTACTCTCTGGGTTAACTTTGCAGTCAGATCCAGCTCGGCCTGGTATGATTCTTTGTTGCCATGTCCCCCGTTAGGGGCCTGCCTACTGCACTTGCTGAGAAAATAGCCTCATGGCAGAAAAGTTTGGTGGTAGATCTGGAAATGATATCCACGCCACTCTAATAGTTGTTTCTACATCAGGTTTAAACCATGGATCCCATTTAAGGGTACGCATTTGCTAGTAATTCTCCTTTGCCTTAAAATAAAAGGTTACGGAAGATAATACATGCACATAATCCTCCATCATTGTAAGTCTGATCAGTATGTGCCTTGTATCCAAGACCCCTATCGAGCAATCACCTTTGATACCATACTCACTTGGGATCGTCTTCCTCAGTTCTGCAATATCTGGTTTGCCATACAAAAATTTTCCTATAATTGCATACTGCAAATTTTCCTTAATGATTAGTGATCTAACTTCCGATTTCTTCCATGTAATGCTCGGTTCTCCCTATAGAAATTAGAATTATCACTGGTTTGACCAGTATTACTGGGATTTGAGAAGCTACGATTTTAGGTTTAAGAAGGTTGGCATATTGGAGCATATTAGGGTCTTTGTGAGTGTGGGTAGTTTGGATTCCCGTTATGTCTGTCATAGGTAGGGGTGGGAACTTCTCCTGTGGGATGATCCCACCAGCGGTATTGACGGGCATGTGACCGCCACTTTTCGTAGGGTAGGTTTCTAGGGTTTTTCTAGAGTGTTTTTTTAGTTTTGTTGTTAAGGATTAGTTAATCATGATTAGAAACAAATTATAATCGTGAATACATTGAATACAATGGTATATAAGTTAGTTACGAATAATAATTATCTTAATTAAAACTACTGGACTCTTTTACCCCCTAAACTTTAGTCATTCTCATAAGTTCCTCTAATTTGATTGGATTTTAAAAGAATGATCATACTTTTACAAAGTATATGATGAATTCGGTGTTCAAATTTCAACACAACTAATTAGTTAAGTTCAAGATTAATGAAAACGATATGACCTAATCAAACGTACACCCTAATTATCTTTTTCTTTAAGATCAGTAACTACTGTTCCCCTCCCCCCATTTCACAATACATAAAATAAGTTAAAAGGCATGTAACTTGTAAATTGTAAATTATAATCGAACAAACCTTTTTTCAAGTGGTGCTACAATTTTTATTTATAAAAAGAAGAGTGAAAACTCATGCTAAGATTTTTTTCTCAATTACTTCAAATTTTGTTTACAAACAAGTTAAAATGTCATAGTTATATTATTATTGCAATAAACAATAATAGAGCAACCTCAAATTGTGAGTAGTTGCAGCAAAATGTCATAATAATAACAGCAAAATTCAACACCACAAATAGTATAATTGTGAGAGCAAGGAATACATAGTAACACAGAGATTTGCATGACAGTTTCTGTCAAAGTCTTGAAATCCATTGGGAATCACTGGCAGCTATGGGAAGAGCAGGCAACTCATAAAGGAAGTGATCGCATAAAGTATAATTACGTGCTACTCATGCAATTTCCCAGTTTCAAAATCGTACCAATAGTAGTTATGGTATGTTTCCACTAAAATCAGGTGGGAGTTGTATGGATGAATATGATTAATGGAAATCCAAAAGTGAGTCGTCGTCCCAATGGAAGTATTAGGATTGTCTTTGTTCATCTCTGTCAAACTCACCTTAAATTTGAGCACCCATTCACTACTAGTTTTGTAGCCACCTGACAAAACCCTAAGTTCGACATAGCTTTTAGTACATGTAGCATAATGGATATTGCTACTTCACCATCTTTAGGCAATTTCAGTAGTTGTATGTTCTCCTCTGTCGTCTTGGATCGATCATAAACCACCAAGGAATGTGGTAGCTGGCCATACCAATAAATCATATCATCATCCTCTAGCACAAAACCAGGATAATTTGCCACTGACAATTCAAAAGGCAAGCTAGATACAAGATGAGATTGTTTCCATTCACCATTCAATGATGAAAATGTCTCTATCTCATATGTGCTACTCCTCATAGTTGGTGGTGTTAGTGGTTTTGGCACACCAACTCGGAGTATTTCATAGTTGATATTACGATCATGATCGTTCCTTTTGCAAATAAATGTAACGGCTACACATGTGTAAACGTTGTGGGGTTGTGGGATGACATTAATTTCTCTAGTCACTGGGTTGCACACAACATAATTTTGAATTCTCTTTGAAAAAGTCGGAACAGCAGAGAAGTAAGCCATTTGAAGAGGCCATGATATGACTAAGGGATTCGTCCAGTTCTCCATCATTGCCTTGTTCAGAGAAGCAGTGAAGAAATTTAACTGGTGGAGGAGTTTTATTCTTTCGATACAGAGCAATATGAGGCTGCAAAAAGAAACCTAACAACACCCTGCTTAATCAATCAGTTAATTTCATACAATTATAAGAAAAAAAGATTGAACAGAAATTGGATCTAAATAAAATTGGTGCCAAAATCATGTCCTTTCATCAATAAATAAAACATAAAATTCTGTCAATTCACTAACATAATCAATAATCAAGAATCAATAATGGAGCTGATTACCTTGAAACCATTATTCTTCTTCTGTTACCCCAAATCTACCCAAACAGAAGAGGCGGCATAGGACTATGAAACAGTACCGGGACGGGTGTGGATTTGGGTAGCCCAGATTTTTTAATGGGAAACTTACATAAATATACTATATTAAAAAAATATTTACACAATAACATTTTTTTTCACTTGATCACTTTTAATACATTTTTAATATAGTTTTAATACATATTACAAAGAACAATTTATTATTCACATATAATACAAATTTTATTGATAGATAATACATTTATCACACATTTTAATACACTTATAATACGATGTGTCAATTTCTTACCAAACAAGCATAGTCTATATTTTTAAAAATATTTATAATACATATATATTGCATACGTAATTCACTTTTAATATATATTGCAGATTTAACATAGTATTGCTTGTATTGCTATAAATAGTAATAAATAAAAAGTATCGCTAAAATCAGTAATTATTTATTAAAGGTTATCCATCCAAGTAATAAAAAATATCGTGAATATAGACTTGTTTAAATTTTGAAATTCGAAAAGTGTCACAATTATAGAAATTTTAAAGTCAGTTTTGAAGGACTATTGAGTTTCTATATTTAATGAACAATATAACAAATATTAATAATATGTTGTAAAATAACCTGGAATTCACAATCGTCAAGACTGACTTGGTTATCATTGAAGTTTGTACCTTGAAAAGTCATTCTGTTAGATTATTGAATTTGTATGAGATATTGAGTGAAAAATATGAATTTTGGTTATATCTACGGATGACTGATTAAATGGGTCCACAGTATAATTTGACCCCTTTTTCATCAAATCCCCTTTGCACATTGTTTGCATGCTAAATAAGACCATCCACGATTTATTTCTAGATGGATTATCTTTGCCACAATAAAATAATTCTCTTGCTGCAAATAGAGATTAAATAAACACTGTTATATTTTTATTTTTTTAAAGTGTGTTGAATTAAGGAATGAAAATTAATTACTTACGGGCTTATAGTCAATCAAATCCTCAATTTCATGTACTTCAAATGTATCTTCACGTGACTTAATAGGAGAAAGATTCAGCTTCTAAAAAATAATTTAAACTATTTCTCTTTCGAAATATCGAATCAATTTCGAAAGTTCCCCTCTCGACATCATTATTTCAAGAAAAATTGATAGTTAAAAACAACTTTTGATCATCTTAGGAAAAAAGATGAGTCTTTTTTTTTTCATCTGATTGATAAAATCCAAAGAATGGGGAGGATTTTGTATCTATCAATTCGATCAAATAGACTGAGCAATTGTCACCGTTTATAGATATTGAAATGAACGCCTCCCCCATTACGTAGCAATAGATTGACTCTTTTGTGAAGAAATTTGTGTAATTCTTTGTGAGCTTTCTCTAGATACATAGGTAATTCTTAATGAGAATTCGTTAACTTGAGGAATAATTGAATTGATCCAATTAAGCTTGTAAACGTGCCAAGTGTTCTTCACAGGAATTTGACCTGCATAATTAATATTTTTTATTAAGAGTTTTCTAATTGTATAGTTCACTTGAATAGTAAAGTTAGACATTTAAATAACCTCGAAATTAATGTGTCTTAATCAATTGCATGACAACGACAATAAGCTTGTCATTGGATTCATTTAAATATGATCTGATCTATTCCACAAATTCACCCCAGAAAATAGTTGAGATATTTTTATTTCTACATAAAATGTATATGGTTAAGAATATTAATAAAAATAATGAGTTTTTGTAGCATGTATTTATTAAATTGTGACATGCGTACTCGTAATCCTGTATGTCAACGTTCATGAACATTGGGACACTATCATCTTATATAGACTGTACATTATCATAACTCGCAACTTCTTCAATAGTATCTACAAAACAGTGACAACATAAATGAGTATTCAATATAAATAATAATTGAAGTAAGAATAAGGAACAAAATAATAGAAAAATATAAATTATGTAATAAAACAAAAATTTTAATTGAAAAAAATAAAAAATATGTTAATTACCAAATGGTTCTGTGTTGTCAAATTCTTCTGGATTTGTAAGCTGTGTATAATGTTTAAATTTGAAAATAGACATGCTGAAATTTGGATCCTTTGTCTTCTCAACCAGTCTTTTGTATGAACAACAACTCAAACTTGTGGTCTTTGATCTTTGAATTGTGTATAGAGCGTTATAAAAAAATGAAATCGTACAAATAAAACGGATTAGAATCATGTGTAAGTATCATGTGTAAGTATTATTAAAATAAGCATAATCTTAATAGAAAAAGGACAATTAGATCGATCGCGATCCGTGTTTTCCCAAAGCCTGAACTTTTAATGTCTAGCACATTAATTTGAATTTAATTTTGCTAATGAAATCACAAATAACCACCATTATTGATTCTTCTATTAAAAATAAAATAAGTATGAAACAAAATAAAAATACTGAACTCTACGAAGTATAAAGAAGAAAAAAAAGTGAATACTATATATAATTGTAGGTAACTTCCATCAAGAACATGCTGTGAAACTGTATTTTTTAAGAGTCTTCATAAAAAATAAATTACCGCGGTTAAATTCTATGTATTTGGAATAAAATGTTTTTTCATTTAAATAAGTTTAATTAGCAAACACTAGAAAATTGAAAAAATATATCCTCATAACACCTAAAAATAGGACTCTATTAATTACAACACAAATTATTTTGTAGAAATAGGACTCTATTAGTTACAATATAAATAATTTTATAGAAATCTGTCAAATTGTTTTAAAGAAGGAGTCCTAAATGTGGATTTTTATTTATTTATAATCTATATAAATTGTTTTATAGGAATATAAACTCAAATTAGATTGAATAAATAACCATCATCATGATTAAGAAAAAAATATTTAAAATGTTAAAAAACGTAACAAATTCAATAACCTAAAAATGTATATAAAAGTAAGTATTAAAATAGCACAATTTGCTACTTCTTAAGAAAAATATATTTAAAATACCTAAATACCACTAAATAAACGTAATAAAATAAAAATTAAAACTTAAAATGTGAAGAAAAGTAAGTCTTAAGATATGTTTTTAAGTAAAAGCGGTAAAAAATTAAAAGTTAGTTAAATAAATAAATAATTATAGTCTTAAATGTTCACATGTCTTTCTATTGTGATATTAAAATAGCACAACTTGCTACTTCTTAATTATTTTTTTATAAAATATTAAAAATACCTAAATACCAGTAAAAATACATAAAAAAATAAAAAGAAACTTAAAATGTGAAGAAAAGTAATTCTTAAGATATGTTTTTAACCAAAAGCTATAAAAAAATAAAAGTTAATTAAATAAATAACTTAATTATTGTCTTCACATGTATTTCTATTGTGCTGCCATTCGACTTAAGTATATGCTAGACTTTCTTCATATTAATTATATATATAAAATAAAATATTTTTTTAAAAAAAAAATAATAATTAAAACTCATCCCGACCCAATTACCCCGCTAGAAGATTGGGCCGAACATCCTTTCCCCTCTCCAAACCCGACCCGAATGACACCCATACCGGGTTAGGGCAATTGATGCATTCCCTGGATATTAGGGCTGAATCCTTCTCTACGTGTAATTTTGCAACTTCCTTTGTTGTTAGACATCTAATTGTATATGGTTTCTTTCGATATTTACACAATTAATTTCCATCGCATGAAAATCCCTTTTTCTTGGAGTTGATAAAAATCCTCTTTTGCATTTGAAAAGCTAATTGGGAAGTAAACAAACATAAGGACATTGCCTGGTGTTTTCATTGTTTTTTTTTTTTTTGTTTTTTTCATGAGATTTTGCTAGATGTGTGGAAAGGTATCTTTTTTAGTATCGTTATGATAAACAGGGGAAGGTGTGTGCAGCGATTATTTAGTATTAATCATCAAAATTGGTGGATTCATTCTTTAATGGCGTTTACATCATCTACCTTTTCCGTTGGACCTAAAGATTCCTTTGTATTATCTAATAAAAGGTATAATCATATTTTGTCATGTGTTAAGTTTTTATCTACCTCCATTGATCCAAAGGGTGGTGGAGGAAAATACCCTTTTAACAATGCGGCGATGGGTCTGAGGCTTTGGGGTTGTGGTTCTTCTTCTAATGATTCAAATATTAGTTGTGCGGGTAGCAACAATAAGTATATGAATGGATTTCAGGTTTTTGCTCCACCCCATCCGATTTTGTTACATGATGAGGAGGAAGCTAGTACTAGTAGTGCTACTAAGCCTTCTGACACTAACAATGATCCATCTCACAGAGGAAGCTCTGCTGGATTCTTTAACCAGGATTTACATGACAAAATCGTTGTAGCTGTTGATGTTGATGAAGGTATTTGAAACTAAACTTTCCCTTTAAATGCAGGGTTGTTACAAATTGTGGTTAATGCCTGTAACCAGGGGAACATATACATAGATGTTGAACCCTTTGGCCCTAATATTAATTTTTGCATAGTTCTGTAATCCTGCTTGTCTAAAACACATATGATTACAAAGTTGCTTGTCCTATCCACAGAATATTGGCGTTTCTGATCCTTCTTGCACTATCTTTTCCTTGTAATTCTTATTTTTTAGAAATTTGTGTTATGTCTCTAAATATGAAATGATTGTGTGTGCTCACCTGTCATCCTTATCTGTTTTTATTTGCTGGTTTGCAGTCCTTGGGAACTTTGTTTCAGCCCTCAACAAATTTGTTGCAGATCGTTACTCATCATACCATTCGGTGTCCGAGTATCATGTATATGAATTCTTCAAGGTACCATGCTTATCAATTGTGTTGCGTTTTGTTTGGTATCTCACAAGATGACTATGGCTTTTGGTGCTTTTCACCTTTTATAACACATAATATAACTAAAAATTCAGCGCCCTGGGATGGTTTTACCTATATCGCCCAATCATTTGATGGAACTGATGAGAACAGAAAGTGCCCTCTCCTTCCCAATTTGGAAGAAGAGTTATAACGTGATTTATATACTATTGGATATGGGAAATGGACAATTTGATTACTTTTGTTTTTTGTAAGTGTTTCTAAAAAAAAGGAGAAGTTGGAGTACTAAATCTCGTGGTGCCTGATCTAATCTAAGAGCACACTAAATAGTTGTATTAAATAAAAATAGGTGCCACATGAATTTTTGTTTGTAGTATTAAGTCTTTTAGGGAAGTGGACACAGTTTGATGAAGTTCGAAAAAGGGAAGGAAAACTATTTTTTTTATAGGACAGATGGATGAGAAGATATCATATCAAATAGAAGGTTAAATTGAGAGTTCAGTCCTCCTTTATAAAATAAAGTTGAGAGTTCAATCCCATTCTCCATCCTGCTGTGATGGTGGGCTTGCTTCTCCCTCTCGCAATTCAAAATTGATAGACGCAGGATGAAAAGAAGGTGGCAGATGAATAACAATTGAACATGAGCACAGGCGTTCAAGAATCTCAGCAGATACACTTAAGATGACAAAGTAGTTATTGGGATTCTGGTACTTGTTATGATGGAGCTGCAAAGAAGATTTGGCAAGTGGGTCAAATATGAAGTTTGAATTACATGATTTGACAATATCCTTAGTTGTAGTGGAAGAGAATGCAAAAGACTAAATGACAGATATTGGGCAACTTTGGAAGTCTCTTGGGGTGGAAGTGAAGATAGGCAAGGAGTCATGAAAAATTGATGCAACATGGCTAGAAGGAAAACTAAGAGAACAGCAAAAAGAGATCAAGTACAAGATAACAGTCCGAATTAAGACTTTAAAGTGTGGTTTAAATTATGGTAGTTGGAAACTATGTTGCTCGAACTCTTCAAAAATGTCATCGGGTGCGTGTCGGATCCTTCAAACCCAGTGCATTTTTGGAGGATCCGACACGGGTGCGACAACATTTTAGGAGAGTCCGAGCAACTTAGGTTGGAAGTAATCTAGGTGAAAAGGTTTTAGTTTGGATCCAGGAAGACAGATTGTGTTGCTAGGAATTGTATATTTTGGTAAGGAGGTCATTTTGGGTTCTGTGTTTTCATTGTTTCTGTAAGTTGACTTTTGTGTATATTTATTGGCTTCTTTCGCAAATGGTCCTCTACTTGATTGCTAATTAGTATTAACAATTAATCCACTTTTACCTATCAAAAGAGTTCAATTGTTAAACAAAGAAATGGTAGTGAAATTTATGAAATGCTATTGTAACTGAGGAGTTATCACTTGTTTGGTTACCTTAATATATCCCTTCTCCTGCAACGTTGTGTTTTTCTGAGCTACCTTTTCTCTAATCATTGCAGATATGGAAGTGCTCAAGAGATGAAGGTATTATTGGGTCTTTCCTTTCAGTTGAGTTATTTAGGTAGAAGCAACTATTTCAAGGTGTTTTCCCAACTTTTGTCTCCTTTTTATTTATCCACTTCAGATTGGAGGTATTTGGCATGCTCATCTTTGTGATCTCTGTGATAAAGTGGTGATGACATTTAGGGTACAGTTTAGCTGGAGTGAGATTTTTTTAATTTTATTTTGGTCATAATATTACTACTAAGTTGCACCCACGGGTGTGGCTTAGCAGTCAATTAAGGGGAAAACTTGGAGACCAGGGTTCAAACCCTAGTAGAGGGAGGATAAGGTTTATGTCCTCCACCATGTTTTTCCCTTTTGTGACATATGTACCAGGTGGTCTTTGAAAAAAATATCTAGCATAGAGGCCATAAACCATAGGTGATTTTTTCCCATTTGCTGAAGCCTCGATGGGCAGAATTATCGGGTACCATTGAGAGATAGCAGGTACCCCATGGAATAGTTGGATACCATCATTTTCACAAAAAAAAGTGACTAAGTTCCTTTTTTTTGACCCTGATGTGCTATTATAACCAAGTTTCTTCCGTTGATAAAATCGTCATTGTTGTCTCATTTTAGTCTCTCTTTTTCCCATTAGATTTGAAAGTAATGCTTCTGCAATGGCTCAAACATACTGTCAAAGATGACCTACTGTGAATCCCATCTTGGCATTCTTTTATCACCTTACCTACATGATCACTATATTATCTATCCAGGACCCTGCATTTGGCAGATTTGATAGAGAAATTTCTTCACACTAAAAGTTAGTGTAATAGCATATAAGGGGATAAATTAGAAGTCCCTCGTGCTGGTGAGAGATAGTAGGTACATGTGATGGTGAGAGATAGCAGTTACCCCGTGGAATTGTTGGACACCATTGTTGTCAATGTGACTAAGCTCTGTTATTTTTTCCTTCTGTATGCTATTATGGCCAAGATCCTTCCATTGATAAAATTGTCTCCTTGGTCTCATTTTAGTCTCACTTTTTCCAATTAGATTGAAAGTAATGCTTCTGCAATGCTGAAAACTCTGACAAAGATGACCTACTGTGAAGCTTACCTTTGCGATCTTTTATGATCACTATATTATCTGATCCAGGACCCTGCATGTGGAAGATTTCATAGACAAATTGCTTCACTCTTTAAGTTACTTTGCTAGCATATAAGGGATTAACAGTCCCCCTCCCCAAACAACTGAAATGAGACACTAAAAGGAATGGATTTTCTGAAAGAGATTATCGGTAATAGTGTGAAAAGTGATTGCAACAAAGCACATCGACATTCAGTGGGGTGTACTATAATTGGTGTCATTTTCTAAGCTATGGTTCCCTTGCAAAGGGCTAAAGAAAAGGAGAGGATTAAGGCTTTCGGTCATATCAGTTGCATCCTTTGCGGCTTTGCCTGTCTGCCATCCAGGCTTCAACTTTGAATGCTCCCAACTTCTAACTGCTTGGTCTACACTCCAGCATACAAGTACAGTTATCCATCTTTCTTTCTTCATCTTTTGGGTTAGTTTGCCTATCTCGTCTTCTGCAGTTTTTTCTTTGCTATCTCCTATTGCTTCTTCCTCCCTGCACTCTTCTCTTCTTTTTTGTCTTCTACTTCTCATGTGCCACTTTTTCCTCTGTTTTGGCTCCAACCCTGCTTCTTTTTCTCTTCTTGGACGTTTCTACTTCTGCGTATGCTCTCCTTGCCTCTATTCCTCCAAGCAAGTATCTCTCTTGGTGCTTTCTGAATGTATTGTTTTGCCGCGCCTTTGTTTCCTGTTCCCTTACTTCTATTGCTCTTCTTATTTTTAATTGACATTTATAATACTTTGACTAACCAAGAAAAAAAATACTTTGACTATAGAAAAGACTTCAATTGGCAACTGAAATTGTTAAAGTTTAAATAAACAGATTGTATGCTGTTTGTTTTCTAGTGTAGATATAACTGAAAACTTGATGGGTGTGGACTGCTGCAATTCTTTAGACATATGGCATCAGATTAATTTGATTTTGATCCTTCAATGCATTCATTTAGTTTTTCAATGGGATATTTGTGTATGTTATTCAAGGTTATGCATTTGTGGTCGGACAACATTTCTGTTTTTAACTTTACATAAATATTGTGGCAGCTGATATCCGTGTCCATGAATTCTTCAAGACCTCTTATTTCAAGACAGGAATTCATCCAATTCCTGGTTCTCAACAGACTCTTCAAAAGTTGTCTAGATTCTGTAATCTATCAATTGTGACGTACGTAATTTGAGGACCCTTCGGTTGCTTCAATTAATTGATACCTTTTGCATGGGGTATTTCTTAGGAACTAATTTGACCAATGTTTTATAGGTCCCGGCAAAATGCCATCAAAGATCATACGATTGAGTGGATTGAGAGGCATTATCCAGGTTTGTTTCAGGAAATGCACTTCGGGAATCACTTTGCGCTGAATGGGCAGTCAATAGCCAAATCAGATATTTGCAGGTATATGTTATCAATCGTCCTTCGCATTTTGCTTTATCTTTCTCTTTGTTCTATTTTTCTGCAATGCGTCGCCATTTTCAGATAATGTCATAAGCAGAAGATTGATGCCACCATCCATTTTGATACCTAGCTAACTTACATAATTTCATTCCTTAGGCCTCTTTAAGTCTTGTTATTGTAAGTTGTTTGACCTTAGATACACCATTTTCAGTTTTTTCACATAATGTTACAAAGCAGACGATTGTTGCCCCTTGTGTTTTTGTATCTAGCTAGAAGACCATATTCTCTGTCTCACTATATTGTCTTGTTAGACCTGTGGAAGACTTATGTATGGACGCTGTTTGACTAACTTTAGATAACTGGTTGTGCTAGGTCCTTGGGAGCAAATGTCTTGATTGATGACAATCCGAGGTATGCTATTGAGTGCGCGGAAGTTGGAATCAAGGTTCTTCTATTTGATTATGAAAATTCATACCCATGGTCGAAAAGTGAGTCACTTAATGGGCATCCCATGGTTAAGAAAGTGCACAACTGGGGAGAAGTGGAGCATCAATTAGCTTCATGGATAGTTCCGACGAATTCCTCTCCAAAGTAGACTCAGGAAAGGAAAGAAAAGAAAATGCATTGATTTTTTTTCTATTCGACTCCATAATTTTAGAAGCAATGATAAACCTGGTGATCAAAGGGTCAAGCCTCTGCTGTTTTGTAGACATGTAGAATATCTCTTATATTTAACCTTTATTTCTCTGTATAAATATAAAATCTTCAGAGTAATGAGACTTCTTTAGATAGTTTTGAGTTGAAGCCTGAGATGGGCTCACTCTACTTGCAATTCACAAGGTAAAGACAATATTCTAGAAATTTGCTTTTTAGTTGAAGTATGTGTTCTGTTTTATTTTATGGGAATTGCACCCAGTAACCCTCTGCTATTTAAGTTAATTTTCGGTTTTTAAGATACCGAGTTTTTGCAAACTTCAGATAAAGTATTTGAAACTTCCCAAGTATTGCATGCCCAAATACACTTCCCATTGTAGTAAAGACTTCTACAAGATGTTCTATTTTTCTAGAGAAGGGTGGTCGCATATCCAGACAGAAGCTAAGCTCCCACTCATGACCCATGTAATAAGAAGTGTAGAACAATTAGGGGTTGTTTGGTAGAGTGTATTAGGAAAAATAATGCATGCATTAGCCTTGTGTATTACTAGTACCTTGTTCGGTACTCTTTCTCAACTTATGTATAACTAATGCTCACTCTATTGTGTATTAAGGTATACATTGCTAATACCATAGATTTCTAGGTATTAGCAATGCAATGGTTTTAATGCATGCATTAACTCAATTAAAGACCCAATTGCCCCTCAAAACCTTTTTTACATCATTTCCACCATAAAAGTGGAGGGTATCTTTGTAAATAATTTTTTTTAATGCATCAAACCAAACAATGCATTAAAATAATCTATGTATAATTAATGCAAGCATAACTAATACATGTATTGCTAATGCAAGCATTACTAATACACTCTATTTAGCATTATTCTTATAAACTCTACCAAACGACCCCTTAATTCATAAGGACAATCGTCGTATAACAATTCTCATAAGTGAATGTCACTTTCTAGATTGGGTAAAAGTGTAGACCTATAGCTGCAAAAGTAGGAATAATTCTGATCTAGTTCATAGTCTATTAAGAAGTAGAGGGCTCTTTGGGTAAAAAATGTAGACCTATAGCTGCAGAAGTAGGAATAATTCAAGAATAATTATGATCAAGTTCAAGGCCTATTAAGTAGAGGGTTCTCTAGTGGGATTTTCACAGACAAAACAAATTGCAGTCGGTTTGATAATGATCAAGTGACCTTGCTTATTCAGCCCAAACACCAACAACCTCCAATATAGAAACAAATTCACAATATAAGACATAGTTATATTGTGAATATAAAAGTTGTCAAGAACCCTAGTAGGGGTGTTCATGGCTTGGTTATAGGTTAAAATCAAAACGAAATCAATTTAATCGGCTTTTAAATTTCTAAAATCAAGTCAAATCAAACAAAAAATTTAAATGTCAAGTTTGGTTATTGTCAGTTTGATTTGGTTATTTAGGTTTTTACGATTTGAAAGTAATAAATTTGTTGAGAACATACGTAGCTAGTACATGAACAATCCATAGGCTAGATATTGTGGATTCAATTAAGCAATAGTAGAGTTATTATTACACAAACAAAATGATTTAATTAAGAGAAAATGTAACTATCTGATTTGAGGTAGGGTAGGTAAAAATCAAAGTAATAGATTTTGATGGACTTGGGCTTAGGGTTTTAATAGTTGGGCTAAAATTTAAGAGTTGAGTTTAAGAAAATGATAAAGTTAAAGACTTAAGATAATTAAAATTTAAGAAATTTTTTATATTTTATTTATAAATAATATATAAATAATTATATTTTTTTTATGAGGAAATTTCGCAAATAGTCACTAAAATAAACTTAATTACGCTCCATAGCTATAGTTTGCTAATTACGATTCAAATCTATATGTTAGAGGGAGGAGAGAGGTGAGCGAGATTAGAGAGGGACGAGAGAGGCGAGCGAGATTGGAGAGGGATGAGAGAGGCGAGCGAGAGAGGGAAAAGAGTGGAGAGAGACGAATTGTATATGTATATCTGTCACATAATTGTATATATGTAACTGGTATACATATGCATTTGTATATCTGGCGAGCGAGATTGGGAGAGGGAGGAGAGAGGCGACTGAGAGAGGGCAGAGAATGGAGAGAGGCTAATTGTATTTGTATATCTTTCATATAATTGTATATGTATAATTTGTAGTATTTGATAATTTGTATTTGTATATGTATAAAAGAGTAGAGAGGCGACGTAATTATAGCTAAAATTAAGTTGCGGGTGGTAATTAATGAAAACTATAGCTATGTTAGCTAATTAACTAGTATATTTTTGTTTATCCGCGTATTTTTCCCAATTCTTATAATAATTTCTCGGTTCGGATTGGTTATTTTTGCGGATGTTTTTTGTAAAAATCAAAACAAAACCAAATAGTATCGGTTTTCAAAATTTAAAATCAAATCAACCAAATATCAATTTTTTAAATCGATTTGGTTCAGATTGCGGTTCGATTTGGTTTTTTAACCATAACCATGAACAACCCTAAATCATGGTATGAAGGAAAATGTCCTTCTAGAAAATATTTTTCTTATAATCTTTTTTCTTATTTAATAGTGTTTGATAAATAAGTAAAAAAATAATATCTCAAAAGTATTTATACGCAAGGTGGCAAAACATTATAAGGATGGGATGTGGTGGGGAGTGGGAGTTCGAACGTGAAAATATTCAAGATATAGGGTGAGTGAGGAAGAAATAATGAATTTGAAAATTACTTATAAAACTTGTTTTTCCTATTTCCATTAGGGAAGTCATTCTCCTCATTTTTAAGGAGCCTGTGTTTCTAGAGAACATTTTCAAAATATTTTGACCAACCAAACATGGAAAAATTGAAAAACATTTTTGAGAAAATGTGTTCCTTCATACCAACTTAACTTTAAATCGAGAGAATTATTGAAAACATCCCTAAACTTGACGTGAATTATTAGATTCATCCCCGAAACTATTGACAACATTAAAAACAGTTCTCTACTTGAATAATTGATCTTGAATACACCCTTCTCATGTCATACATATAAACGTGTTATTCACGCGCGTACACGTGAAATTTTCAACTGATATGACATATACATAGATATATTGTATAACACGAGAGAGGTGTTCTAAATTCAATTAGTCAAGTAGAGGTGTTTTTAAGGCTGTCAATAGTTTGAGGATGAAACTATTAATTCTCGTCAAGTTCAAGGACGAAACTAACAACCTCATCTTAATTTTACTTTTAAAATATTATTTATTGGTTGTTATTTTCTTATTTGGTGAAAGAAAAATCCCATCTCCATTAGATTTTTTCCTTAAAATTAGGGATGGCAATTGGGGGAGGGCAGGGGAGGGCGGGGCAGGGGAAGCTTTAAACGGGGCAGGGCAGGGCAGGGCAAGGCAAGGCAGGGCAAATTATTATTTTAGAAAAAATTTAATGGGTTAGGGCAGGGCAGGGCAAGGTCTAAAATGGAGGATGAGATAGCTAGAGGAGAAGAATCGATGAAGAAAGCTGAAAAACCTCAGCGATTTGGGGACTTTTCGGCTCCTAATACCGTGATTCTGCAGCTTAAAGTACTAGTTGAAATATTTTTTCCATTTCTTGGTTTCATTATATAGTCACAGGCACTTGAAATTAATAGAGTAATATTTTTGGAATTTTGTTGTTTTGTAAGCTAGTGATTAATTAATAGTAGTAATTTAAGGTGTGATTTGATATTTTTCTACGTTCCAATTGTGACAGAATAATAAGTGTGCTACATGCACAAAAAAAATACCAAAATTTCAAGTTTACTCCAATTCCTATGAGCACTTACCAATTTTTAAATTTCTCAGATTTATGAAGGTTGATACAGCTAAAAAATCACGTAACTTGATGGGTTTGGGGTCTTGCACTGTTATTGTAATGGCGCGGGGCAGGGCAGGGCTTAGTGGGGCAAGGCGGGACAGGT
The DNA here is from genome assembly GCA_029582245.1 of Solanum etuberosum. Classification (NCBI taxonomy): domain Eukaryota; kingdom Viridiplantae; phylum Streptophyta; class Magnoliopsida; order Solanales; family Solanaceae; genus Solanum; species Solanum etuberosum. The sequence goes on from JAJONR010004271.1 coordinate 25,573, forward strand.
TAATTTTTGAAAAAAATGCTAAACGGGGTAGGGTAGGGCAGGCCAAAATGTTAATAGGTTAAGGCTTACCCCTCCCCGCCCCGCCCTAACCCGCCCTATTGACATCCCTACTTAAAATGTATCCAATCCGAAATAATATATCGATCCATAACCCATTTTTTTTCCAAAAGAAAAAAATAATAATATTAAAAGATGCCAAAAACTTGTTTAATGAATAAAACTTATTGTTAAATTGTTTACTTTGGTGCAAGTACACAAATACCAGACGATTGATCTTTGACATCAATTTTCCATCAGTTTTTCTGATTTATGGATCCTTTAGCTTCTTCTAAAGTGTCTGAATTATGAGATGTTCATAAATGAATTAAGTAGAGTGGTGTTTTTAAGGCTGCCAATAATTCAGGGACGAAACTAATAATTCTCGCAAAGTTCAAAAGTATTTTCAACATGTCTCTTGGCTTTTTATTAAGAATCTCATGCTCTTACAAGAGTATGAAAATACTTGTTATACCATGTGGCAGAAGGGCGTTTTGAAGGCGGTCAATAATTTGAGAATGAAACTAATAATTTGTGTCAAATTTAAGGGTGTTTTCAATGCTTATCTATTTTTTTTAATGTAAATGTTTGAAGTTGATTTTGAAGGGGTATTAAACATATAAAAAATTTGAATACTTGAGCTAGGTTTACATAGTGATCTTCAAATAAGTTATTTGTGTACTTGCCCCATTTTTTCTTGGATAATTGCAAAAGGTCTGACGGATAGGACACTAGGTTTGAGACTTTAGGATGACGAATCTATCCTTCACTAAAACACTAGACTTTTACCTTCTGTTAGGGGTGTATATGATTGGATTGGTTCGAGTTTTCTAAATATCAAATTAAATTATTTTAGTCGAATTTTTAATCATAAACCAAATTAAACTAATAAAATTCAAATTTTTCAACCTCGGTTTTTTTTTTTTTTTTGGGTTTCTTGTGTTTTTGAGTTTTTTCAGTAAAATATTCATACAAACATGTAATTAACTTGTGCTTCAAATACTTCTTTAGTCCTATCAAAATATAACTATCTAAGGTGCTTCTTAAGAAAATAACACAAAATATGAGACAAGTGATGGCACTAAAATAGTTAATAAAAATAATAATGAAATCACATAAAATAAATATTGCAAATTAATAAGTCATAATGAAAATTATCATAATTTACAAGTACTGAATCATGCTAAAATAAGTCTAATAATTATTAATTACATGATTAAACATTAAAGAAAAATTAAAATTAGATTATGCATTTTAAATGTCTAAATCAATGTAAAACTAAAAATAAATATTCAACATTATTGTCATTCTTAGTATTGATTTTTTTTTGTTAGCACTAATTAATATTGATTTGATTTTGTTTTGAGCTTTATTAGAGTTACTAATATATATGAACTATAACCTTTATTGGACCATTCAAAATTTGAAGTCTCAAAAACTTGAAATAATATGTTAAAAGATAAAAATTATAAAAAAGTATAAGAAATATTTAGAAATTATATCAAAGTAAATACTTTTATGTGTAAAGTTGTCACACCTGACGTGGTAGGTGGACACGACAGAAGAGGGGCAGAGTTCTCAGCCAATGGCGTTTCACTAGATTGTTGTTATACATTCTATATTGGACACTTTGACAAGAAACAACCTAAGTTTTGCATAACAAGTTTTTGAAAAAGCAAAAGACTCTCTCCAACAAGAACAAGCTCACAAGAACAACAAGGTACATGATAAAGTAATTATTTGAGAAAAAGTCTTAAGCTATTTGCTATGAGTTGTGTTTTGTGCCCCAACATTGTAAGATCTATTCATGTGTTATAAAAGATCATAAATCATTTTAGTTGTATTTTGATTACGTGGAGTTCATGGCTAGAGTTGGCCATGGTGGTGTTTGATTGAAGTCTATGATTAATTAAGGTTAGTTCATATAGTGGGCAATAGAGTTACTGCTTAGTTTTGTTTTGTAATAGAGTTGTTACAAGTTGTAGGATTGAGTTTAATCATTTGTGATTATTGAAGTATGTAATACAAATTACTTGAAGATACCGATTTAAAAAAAGTAGAACATTGACCGACTATTCGTGTAAAGATTCATTTAAACTTTGTTGAAAAAAAATGCATTTAGAAGATAGATAAAAACATATACCAACAGTATACTACGTTTCTTTCTGTCCCATTTTTTTAAAAGAAATTATCACCATCACACTTCACATGGACAAAACATTATTTATTTCAAAAATAAAATGTTAAATATGATACCCACACTCCCAATATATATGAAACTCAAAAAAGAGATGTTTTTGATACTTACTCAATAATTAGAGTCCAAATTGTCTTAGACTACTGTTTTATTATTTATATTTAAATATAATAAAAATTAAATAATTGAGAATCTTACCTATTATAAGCCTTAAGAATTTCTGACAGCCTAAAATAGTCATTTCACCACCCTGGATATAAGTTAATCTCGTTAGAGTTACTGCTAATTACTCTATATTTTAATGACGTTAAAATAACAACCTTCCCTAAAAATATAGAAAAAATAAAAATAAAGAACTACAACAGAAATCCCTAAATTTAAGTCTATCAATTAATTGCTAATATATTTATTAGTTTAAATAACAACCTTTTCCGGAAAAATAGAAATTAAGATGGAAAAAAAATTAAATGATATTGTAAATTATATTAGAATAGTTTGTTGGAGAACAAGTTGGAAGTTTGTTGGAGAACAAGTTTTGTTCGACTACTATAGACTATAAATAAATAAATATGATGGTATCTTACATCACAATTCTTTTGAGAATAACAATCTCTACCATTTATCTATTTTTCTTTTATATAATAGAGTTTTACTTCTCAAAATGGTATATCTTCCTGATGAAATCACTATGATAATTCTTTCAATTTTACCAGTGAAATCTCTATTACGATTCAAGTGTGTTTTGCAATCATGGCATTGTTGGATTTCAAGTCCAAATTTTCATCTCTCAAATCAACGACGAGACCAAGGAGCAATTGTCAACGCGACATGGAACTCTAAGCCCTCCTTTCGATTAATAAACCAACAACTCATTGTGGAAGAACTCAATTATCCTCTAAGTCATGATGATGAGATTTTTTTCCCAAGTTGTATGATTTTAGGTTCTTGTCATGGTCTTATATTGATTAGTATAAACGAGCATATTTACTTGTGGAATCCTGCCATCCGATTTTACACCAAAGTGCTTGAGCTCAACCGATTGGAAGATGATTGTAATATATGTGGGGGGCTTTGTTTCGACTCCTCCAGGAATATTTACAAGGCAGTGTTGATTATGGAATATACCGGCCGAGTTGATGCTGATGAGTTTGTTATAATTGCTAGTCTTGAAGACAAACAATGGAGGGAACTTGAATTCCCTTATGATATCTGCTCAGTAAGTGAAGGGGTTACATTGCATGGACGACTTCACTATAGGATAAAGATAAACAAATACCACGTTGATTCTTTTAACCAAGTAATATATTTTGATCCCAATTCGGAAAAGTTTCATATATTTCCGATCCCGGAGCCTAGATATAGTATAAAAGAGAATGGTATAGTTGGTTTAGGAGTTTTATATGAGTGTCTTTGTATGGCTCGATTAGTAAATTATAAGGATAGTGTTGAAATATTGATCATGAAGGAACACGGAGAAAAGAAATCGTGGACATCTTTATTTTTCATAAAGAATTTAGATATAAGTGCTTGGTATCAATTTGCAGTGCTCTTTTTCGTGACAGAAAAAGGAGAAATAGCTCTCATAAGATATTATTATGACGAAAAATTAGTTGTATACAATTTGAAGAATGAAAATATAAGAGAAATTACCACTACTGTATTTGGCATGGCCGTTAACTATATAGAAAGTTTGATCTCGCCAAAGAAATACTGCTGGAGTGAGAAGCAGCACAAACAATTTGGAAAGCTTAGAAGGGAATGGAAGTTCCATTTATCTAATTGATTGAAAATTATATTTATTTTCCGTCTAAATATGATTGAGGTATAGTTGATTGATTACATCATACGAATCGTCAAGCTACCCTATTATATTGTCAATCCTTTTTATTTATTTATTATAACTAGGTAATGTATATGCTTTTATTTTGGAATCTTATTATAACTAGGTAATGTATATGCTTTTATCTTGATTTAAGAAGGAAGAGAGAGTAGATTTTTTTGTTTTTCGTATATCATGTAAAACTATTTTTTTGTTCTAAATATAATAAATGTAATTAATTGTAATTTATGTTGATTATTCTTTTCTTTTGGACTTTAATAGTTACCAAAATTTCTTAAAGAAATAGTTATCTTGCAATATTTTTATTTTTGTGATGATGAAAGAGGTTCGCCTAATATATAAAAATTTTCGACCGAATTAATATTCTTCGAAAAGAATCAACTTTTGAAAGATCTTTCCTGAACAAATTCGTTGAAAGCCAAATTAGTATGCAATGACATTGAATTTAAAAATTTAAAAATACACTTTTCATATACTATTATGGATACGTGTACGTTAAAAAATAAACATACTGATTTTTTTTTTGTTGAATTTGAAAGATATTTTAAAAAGTATAAAAAGATGGAGGAATACGTTGATCAATAGAGTATAAATAGCTATCATAATTTTCTATATATCTATACTATATTAAAAGCACGAAGATCCTTATAAATATCGTTTAAGCCTTTTGCTTTTCATTAAAAGTCTTTGTTTTAGACAAAATCATTCTTTCACTATTTTTTCTCAAATTATTATTAATTATGGAAAAATTGTTTAAGCAATAACTTTTGAAAAAAAACTACGAAATAACTTTTGTTTACGCAATTTTGTTAAGTTAGCTTGAAGAATCACCTGTAGGATTTTGATTCTTTTAACTAATTGATTGATATTACTTAGTTGGTATAATCTATTTAGGTTAGAAAAACTAATGTAAAAGATAGGCTATGTTACAATATGATTGTTGTGAGTTATCAGAGTTCAAAATAGAAATTTCACTCTCTCTTACATTGTACATATACATTCATGAATTACTTCTTGCGATGGATTAGGCCGGTTGGGTCGATCTAGTCTAACTCATGATTTAACAGGGCTGAGCTAAATTTTTTAGAACCCATTTAAAAAAGAGCAACTTTCACACATAGCAAACATAAAAATCATATTTGTATGTTATAGCTATAGTTTGCATAATTGCGCTTCATAACAAATTTTATGTTTGCTATGGAGCTTTTGATTTGTATAATTCGCTAGATACATCCAATTTTATACAAATTGTTCAGTTTTGTATAAATTCATTTATACATTGTAATTTGTATAATAAGATCTCTATTTGTATAATTATAAGTGTGTAGAACGAAAATATGTGTATTTGTATTTGTATATATACTTTTCTCTCGCTTTATACAAACACAAACACATTTTATACATTTGTATACCGAATGGGTAATTGTATACCAAAAATGGCTAATTGTATACCGAACCAGATGACAAAAAAATGGGATGTTTGCTGCGAATTGTAAATAAAATAAACTATGGCTATAACATTTACTTTGAATTAATAGTTTGCTATTTCATACAATTTTTCCTTTAAAAAAAGAGTGTTTTAGCTTGGTCCCAATAAGCCTGTTACTTTGTGGGGCTTGAGCAATAATGATTGGGTCGGCCAGTGGGCTAAATTAAAAAATAAAAATAAAATAAAGTATTAAAAAAGGAGAATTTTCGCATATAGCCAATCAAATAACTTAATTAGGCTCTATAGCTATAGTTTGCTAATTATGATTCGTAGCTACATGTTATCAGAGGAGAGAGGTGAGCAAGAATGGGAGAGGGAGGAGAGAGACGAGCGAGATTGGGAGAGGGAGGAGAGAGGTGAGCGAGAGAGGGCAATAATTTGTATAATTCACACCTTATTTGTATAATTCGCGGGTACGTTTGTATAATTCGCGTGTATTTGTATAATTGAGTAATATAAATTTTAAAATTATACAAATATAATAAAACTTGAAATAACGAATTTATACAAACACAAGCATCTGAACTTTAAATAGTTATACAAATCATATTATACAAATTAAATTATACAAATTATGTTATACAAAATTCGAAAACTACACGTTTATATAAACTTTAAAACGTTATACAAAAAAGATTGAATGTATCTGATGATAAAACTGAAAAACCAAAGGAAATCACCGTCATATACAAATACAACCCATCATATATACAAATACAAATCAAACAAGAACTGTTAGTTGCGAATTGTACAAACATGACGAATTATACAAACTCGAACCCAGCCCACGTAACTAACGCTTAATGTTAGTCGTGAGTGGTAATTATAACAAACTATAACTATGATGACTATTAAGTAGTATAAGTTTGCTTGACTGCGTAATTTCTCCTATTAAAATTAATAAATATTAAAATTTAGAATCATCAAATGTGATGTACTTAGTATTCCTATTACTATTGTATCGTAAGAATAATCATTCCACATTTGTGGACATGTTCTCACCAAGTATAGAAGTTGTATCCGTCATGAAATTATCCAAACACGTGTTGCTACTTGTAACTGGTTGCATGATTTTTGTCAAACTGGTAATATTTTTTTTGTACATTTAAATATTATATGTATTTCTTAAATTTAGTTATTTTTTAATGTTTAACTAATTGATATTGCATATAAACTATAGAAGAAAATGAAGATGTTAAGACAAACTTGCCACAAGCTTATTCATATGTGCTTGATGAAGATGATGTGTCGGTGATTGATACCCCATAAGTTTCATGATTTTTAAGGAGTTCATTTTTCACTTTGATGGTTAGAATATTATAATATTTTTATGTTTTATTGTGATCGTTGAAAATTAATTAGGTTAATATTTTTATTTAGCTAGTCACCCATGTTTGAGAATTTTCCCAATAATATCATTTTTGTTTCTTTTTGGACCATAATAATACTCAACTATTCATATTTTTCTCAAAATATATTCCTCTCTCCTAATGGAATTTCATGTCACATCATTATTATTTTTTAACAAAAATTCTTTTAACAATACAATAAAAGCTTGTTTAATGTCTCTATAAGCAACTTTTTTAGGTATTGATTTTATAAAAAGTAATCAAATTTTAAATTAAAATTTAATAATATTTATTATTTATTTGTCAATATTTTTAAAAATTAATTATAAAAAAAAACTATAAGTAAAGAATATAACTAAATAAAATTCACATACTAATTTACTAACAAAATTATCAAAAATAATACTCCCTCCGTTTAAAAAAGAATGACCTCCTTTCCTCTTTAGTCTGTTTAAAAAAGAATGATCTCTTTCTTTTTTTGGTAACATTTTAATTTCAGCTTTCCACGTGACATGTTTAAGGCCACAAGATTAAAGGACAATTTTGTACATTTGACATAACTTTAATTTAGGACCACAAGATTCAAAAGTCTTTTTTATTTTCTTAAACTCTATGCCAAGTCAAACTAGGTCATTCTTTGTGAAACGGAGGGAGTAATTCGTGTCGATATTGAACTATAGGTATGTAATGATCCGTTATGTCATTTTGAATACTAGAACTATTTTGACTCTTCTGTAAAATTTTAAATTATTTGGTAACTACGGTTACTTAAACGAGTATTTATTAAATAACTTATTTATTTATTTTGTTGATAGTTAATGAGTCAAGTCCATAATTTATTTAATATCATATATTACTTGGTCCATGTGTAAAACTGGATTACATTAAAAAAGATTTATTATTATTATTATTATTATTATTATTATTATTATTATTATTATTATTTTATAACACAAATAATAGCCGCTAACACACGAACTATTCAACAACAACACAAAGATACCAATTTGCTTTAGGTAAATCATCATTACGCCTAAATCTTATATTATGAATATGGATTGTCAGATTATTATTATAATGATTACTTGTGGAAGAGATAGGAGAGAATTTGAATTCTTGCAAAATCAAACCTACAAATTAGTATATTTTGCAACGTTTTTTGGACTTGGGAAAGAGGGCTTTGGTGTCCAATCATTTTGTAATGATTTCCAAATGATTGAGGCTATAATTGGGTAATGATGCTTAGCATTGACAAATAGGAATATAGGATGTATGGATCTGAGGTTCTAAAATTGTTGTCTTTTCGTGAATTTGTTCACAACTTGGCTTCATTGTGTTTTTAGATTCTTCTTATTAGTAGCTCATTATGATTCAAGTTTTGATATATTTGTCAATATAATTAAATATTAGGTATATTGTATTATATGAATACTATCAGATTTATGTTATTTGGAGAAAATGAGACTTAATCCTAGACCTGAATTTCAGGAATATGAGACTTGACAAATTAATTGACATCAAAATTAGGAACTTAATTATAGATTCGTACTCTATGATTTATGAATGTGGTTAGTTTCAAAATCTTATTGAGGTTAATGATTTGAATAGATTGCATTGATTTGGAAGTCCAACGAAAAGGGAAAGCTCAATTTCCAGAGTGGATTGTTGATTAATTGAAGCAAGTGGATTTCTCGACCCTTGTTAAATGTATAGAATCTCATATTTTCTTGTTGTAAGTGTTGGGGAGTAATGAAACTTGGTGACGGGTTGACTTGTTCATATTGAACATTCCTAATAATGACAAAAGGGATAATAAAAGGCAATTTGATTATTTATTGATTTGTGATGGGTTGAGAATGATTTATAAGATTTATTGATTCATTGTTGATGTTGTATCACGATTGTGTTATTGCAAATTATGCATTGATATGAAAATGGTCATCTCTTCATTATTTGTGTGAATATGCCTATTTGCATTGGTTCTGAGACACGATTGTGGCAAGTGTTATGTGAATTGAGGATGAATAAGGAATTAAAGAGGATGTACCATTTTGAGGGACATGTCGCACACCATGACAGATATATTGATTCGAGGGTCGTGTTGTACGTCGCGATGGATGTATTGATTCGAGGGTCATGTCGTACGCCGCGACAGATGTTTGATTTGAGGGTCATGTTGTACGCCTCAACGGATGCATGGACTAATAAATTCCCCATGAGTCCCGGACTAAGAGATAGTGTGCGTATCGTTAGGTCAGACATGCATCACTATATTTGGCATTGCCTTTCGTTGCATGACATATCTATATCATTTGTGAACTTATGAGTTTCTTTCTTTGGAACTTGTGATTGATGAACTTGATCGTCTATATTGTTGATCCGTAATTGTTGGAGTGTTGTCATTGTGCTACATGTTATTTTAATTGTGCATTGTTAGGTTGGGCAGATTTTTATGTAGGTTGTAGTTGTGGAGGTTCGGTTGGAGTGGCAGGAGTACCCGTATTCTATATTACTTGACTTTGTGTTTAGGAGTTGCTTGCTGAGTACCGTGCTATTTGATACTCACCTCTTGCTTCTACATTTGTGTAGGTTACGAGCCCAGATCTTCGTGATACTCTCTCTTCTCTTCTTGTCTGAGGCTTCATGTGGAGATTTGTAAGGTAGTTGTTTGTCATCTCAACGGAGCCTCTTACTCCTATTTATGATTTTGTTCTACTTTAGAGACAATATCATTTGAGACTTTTGTATTTTCTTTCAAATCCATTGTAATACATTAGAGACTTGTGCACGTGACAACCATGTTTTGGGGATTTAGTTAAACTGACTTGTTATCAACATTTTATTTGTTGTTAAACTTTTGTTTTTATTTTACTTACGCATTTGATCGCGATATTTGGATTTTAGGCTAAGTTGTCTTGGTGGGATAAGACGAGTGCCATCACATCCATTTCTGGATCATGACAAATGGTATCAGAGCCCTAGGTTCATAGGTCTCATGTGTGTACAAGTCGAGTCTAAGTAGAGTTTCGAGGATCGGTACGAAGACATCTGTACTTATCTTCAAGAGGCTATAGGACTTTAGAAAACTTATATTCTTTCATTCCTTATCGTGCGTATGTGATTGAGTTTAATGTCAAAACTTTCTTCCACTCTCTCACCAATTGTGAGAAAATATATTCTAACTTGACAACAATAGTTGGGGATGATGTTACGCGGTATAGTGTAGATGTTGCGTGGTTAAAAAAATAACCTGATAATAAGCGTCGCAATATTGAAGGATGAAATTGAGAAGGTTAAGAATAGTAAGTATGATTTGCTCGAGGGGTGATTTAAATACGGATACTTCAACTTGTTCGAACTTATCACGACAGTTTTAAGACACGTATTTATCAATGATAAGTCAATAATTCAGTAATAAGATGGTATAATGTTGATGTATTAAAGATAAGTGTAAGATTGAGAGGTTCAATTGATCGGATGAAAGGATCAATTGATTGTGCTAAGGCTATGAGGAGAATTTGAGGAAGGACAAAGACATGAAATGTGATTATTTGTGATGAAGTATGAGATGGTAAGACTTGTTACAAGATTCGTATGAGATGGTAAGACTTGTTACAAGATTCGTATGAAGGATTTTTTTAATCCCTTGGAGTGAAAGTACAATGAAGATATTTTGCATAGTTCAAGTTAGGCGGCACGATGGCCACATTGATATTCGTTAATCGGAATTCATGAGGTGGACTGAATCTGATATATCAAGAGATTTTAAAAGACTTATTTGGATATCAGACAATAAGGATATTTAAAATGACGAGTTAATGATAGATATTGATAAATTCATGTTATGATGACCCTTTCAGATATCAAATTGAGGATTAACAATATTAATTGAAACTAAGAGGGAAAGAGGATTCTTTAGTTAAAAGATTTTTCGTAGGACTACTTGTATGAAGTATATGAGAACATTCACAAAGACGTGTGCATAGTAATTACAGATTCTAGACCAATACAGTGGTGGCTGGGAATATTACATCAACAAATAACTAACTGTATTAGAGTAGCTAAGGTTGTCCAAAATAATGTTTAGTTGTTCTCAATCGGCTACAGTTTTATTCCGAAAATGGATCTACTTCATTTTGTATAATTATGTACTTTATTTTGAATTTGAATATGTTTTGTGGCTCATCTTCTACGTCTATCTAGCTAGTTATATTTTTACTTGAAGTCAAACTGAATAAGTATTATAAAGATTATTTTATTTATGGATTTGGTTAACAAGTAATAACCCTAACACCACGTAATATTATCTTTTCAATATTTATGTTAATATTTTAAATAATTTAATTTCAAAAATTATAAAAAATTGGACTAACCCGGTACGACCTACGGCCCATGTACTGAGGGTTAGGCTGACTGTTTTCTGGCCCACAAATAACACCTTGCACGTTTACCTCTAGACCATGTCTCTTTATGTGCTTATGTTTTTGGTATGGTTAGGACATGAGAGCCTTTTTGAAAAAAACGTACATTTATGAGTAATTTCTTGGACATTATTATTATTTGTATCTAATAGATATATAAAGAAAACCCTCAGCTCGGTCATGTGGCGCCACCACAAGTTAGGATTCCTATTTTCCCTTTATTTTTTTTTTCATTTATGCCCTTGATTCATAAAAAAATAAATAAACATAAGACGCGTCCTCTGCTGCGATGCACCGTCTTCGCTTTTTTCGTTCTCCCTGGAATCCTTTGCAGCCCTTGGCATTCTTTGGTCTCTATATTGTTTATTTCCTTCATCACTCTTACTTTATATTGTTCCTTCCCAATCTATTCTTTGTTTGCTTTAGGCTTGTATAGTTTCTTGATTGTCGACTTTCTTCCCTCAGTGCAATCTTCATCTTCTCTGCTACACTTATTTACATTTTGTATTTTTATTCCAGATCGTCTTGATTCAATACATCATTGTTACCAGTATAGAGTGAATAACATGATCATAAGTGATTATCAAGTTCATTCTCAGAAGAAAAATCGAACATCCAAACCATGTTTATTTTGGCACCCATGAAGTGTTAGAAAAAAAGCTCTCTAGAGGCACATTGCCAACTACTTCTGAAAATAGCTTCAAAATTCACTCAACATGCATTATCTCAATGGTTCTGAAGTGTTTGAAAAACTGCCCTCTAGAGGCACATTGCCAATGACTTGTGGAAATGGCTTCAAAAATCACTCAACATGTATTATCTGAGGGCTTCTTTTTCCTGGCTTTCTCTTTTAAAATCTGTGCAGATCATACTTATTTTCGCACCCATGAAGTGTTCGGAAAAATACCCTCTAGAGGCACATTGCCAACGACTTCTTGAAATCGAATGCGCATGACATGTTTATTTTGGCATCCACGAAGTGTTCGAAAAAATTCCCTCCATAGGTACATTGCCAATGGCTTCTTGAAATGGCTTCAAAAATCACTCAACAGATATTATCTCAAGGCTTCTTTTTACTGGCTTTCTCTTTCAAATCTGCACAGGCCATGCTTATTTTGGCACCCATAAAATGTTCGATAAAATGCCCTCTAGAGGTACATTGCCAACGACTTCTGGAAATGGCTTCAAAATCCACTCAAAAGGTAATGCCTCAAAGCTTCTTTTCTTTGGCTTTCTCTTTCAAATCAAATTTTGTCCTGCAATAATGTGATCGAGATTTAGGTGGGCAATTATTTTAGATCCTTTAAGTTCAATTACTGAATATCTTTGTTCAATAAATACTTTCATAACAATTCGACACCCTAATTAAAATATATAGCTATTGATAAAAATGCAACAAACGACCTTGAATAATTGTGATCATTCAATAGTACAATGAACATTTACATAGTCAGACAATAATATCTATAAAATATTAATTATAATTTAGTCATATTAAGTTTAGACTATATTACTTTTTAACTAAAACAGTAAATATTTGTTCGATAAATTGTGATCATCTGGACATACTTGTGATCCCGTGATGATATTCTAACACGTTTGCCTAAGCATAATTGAGATCTCTACTCAACTATTGCTCTTTTTATTAATTTCTTAGCATTTCATTCTACTTTTATAGCAAAAGTTAGAATGTATGTTTGATTATGGTCATGTTATCTCTCTTCCTCCTATTTTTGATTGAATCCTTTCACGTTTGATATGGAAAACAGAGCTCATCATATTCACAAATCAATGTGTTGGTCTTAAGGGTGAACAATAAAGTATTTTCTAATAAAGAATACGCCATTCTTGAGTTGATGATCCATCAGAAATAATTTCTTTACCTCTGAGGTATATTGTTGTTATTATAAAAACTACATTAATAATTTTTAATGTAATTAAATTTTGGACCTCCTTGCCGTGTTTCAGGATACATCAGGACTGTTCATACTAATGGGAATTACAAAGTAGAGGTGCCAAGTTATAAGCACCAGATTGAACAATAACTATAGGAAATTCAGGGTCGCCCTGTGTTGTCCGCAAATCATGCGAGCTGGTGCAAGGTTAGTTAAATCCAAAACCATCCCACTTACCTCTAGGATGTTCTTGATCATAGCAATATTGTCCTCTAGAAGTTTGTTTTCTTGACTTAGCGGTTATGTCACACTCTCTATAGCCATCATTTGTATTTTTCATTTTTCTCAAAATTTGGGCTTTTCTCCTATTTTCCCATTTGTTTGGTGTGAAAATAAAGAACACAAGCCGTTTCTTCTACCTACCTCTTTTCCACATTTCTGTCTCTTCAGTAAATTGCATCACTTAAGAGTTATAGTTGCCTCAGAAGTGGAAACAAGTCTCCATGGAGAAACAAATAAGAAAGTGATGAAAACGGGGTTGCCATAAGAGCACCAGTCAAACCATACATCTTAGGCAACATCAATGGAATTTCACGGGTATTAGAAGATCTTTCCAGTGATGTTTTGTTGCATTAGACCTTTAGCATGTCTTCTTCTTTTTCCTTTTCTCCCAATTGTCTTGGGTTTTGATGGTTTAGTTTATTGCTGGAATTTATCGAATTTATTAAGATAATCATTTTGACTTATTTGAAGAAAATGTTGGGCAGAAAAAAGTCTAGTGTATCTCTTTCTTCTCATTTATTTAGAGTTAGATAGACACACAAGCCGAGTAAACGAGCATCCTATGATTCACAATATTCATGAGGTAAACACTCTTCCCTTATGATAACAATTTATTTTTTCCTTTACTCGCATGAAAGTAAATGTTGTATCTTCTTCACATTGGAAGCATATTATGTATGTTAATAATTAATTTTTTATATTTTTTTGAATGTTCGTTTGGTATCAGTGACTGCTCTCAGTTGGAATTAGCGTAACAATGGTATAGTCCTTTTAGTATTTTATGTTCAATTTATCGTCCCCATTTTTATAGTTGTTTCATGATCACTAAAACTGTTTATCATACTTTTTTGGCACCGAAAGATTGTTTCATATTGTTGTTTATTACTAATATCTTGGCTAAAATGAAAAGGTTCTCCACGTCCATTTCTACTTAAGATGTTCCCTAATGTTTAATTTTATCTTTGTTTAATATTTCTTTCAAGTGAGTTTAAAAGTATCGATAAATACACCATTTCCTCTTATATATTTAATCATTATTCGTGTGAACTTCACTAAAATGTCACTCTTCATAATGTCTTTGTTGATTTTGCTAGAAGCATTATTCAGAAAGTTTCATGAGCTAGCTGTTAGGGTTGAGTTAAGTCCAGGTGTCATATTTTACAATGCTAAGAAGTCCCACATTGGTAGAGAAATAGGAAATTGGTCTCCTTATATGGACTTGGACAAACCTCCCATCATGAGCTAGCTTTTGGGGTTGAGTTAGGCGCAGGTGTCATATCTTAACATGGTGTCAGAGCAGGCAGAGGTCTTGAGATCGAATCTCACCGCCATCAAAATTAAAAAGAATTTCCACGTGCTTGGCCCATGAAAAAGAATCACGCCCGCACGTGAGGGGGCGTGTTGAGAATATCATTAAATAATAAAAGTGTGCTCTCTCTAAAAGCTTAAGGTTTTAGATGAGATAGTCACACACTTCAACAAGCTCACTTTGAAAAATGATATTTAAAGGATTCTAGATGTTGATACCTTGATTATTCCTTCTACACACTCCGTCCAGCAAGAAAAACCAACAAATATGCCATTAAACATGTATAGTAGTTCTTCAATTAATATGTCTTTCAATTTGGATCTGGGCTGTTGGGAAGTAGGAGAACATATAAAGTAGTTTTGATGATTGATAAAGTGAACATGGTTCACTACTTGTTGTCTTATGTGTACTCTATCAGGTGAACCAGTTTATCAGATGTGACTGCAGACGACCTGTACAAATATGAGAGATTGCGGCAAAGAAAAAAAAGTGCAGAAATAAAGAACGAAAAGATGGAAACAAATAAGGAAAGAAATAAAGAAGTAGCAATTCAAGTCAAATAAGGAAAGAAATAAAGAAGTAGCAATTTAAGTCAAATAAGGAAAGAAGAAAATATAGACAAGTTCAAGAAGGAAAATGATTTGTTATTCCTTTCCTTGTAGAAGTTGATGAAGGCAAATCAAACTCTATAAAAGGTTCAAGCCAAAGAAGGAAAATAGTCGTCTTTGCATAAACACAAATTGAGAGAATTTTCCAGCAAAGCCAGAACGATACCGATTGCATATTCACGAAATTCATCATCTTGAGAGCATTAGTCATTGGAGAAAAACCGTAGGGCTTCGTCACAACAACGCATGAACCAGGTTCACGAGTTGTGTTCGAGTCTGAACTATTGAATGTTGAAGTCTGATCAATTAAAGTCTATGGTTATTAGTCTTTGTTGATTTGTTCTAGGTTTATTATTGAGTTGTAATAATTCCTAGATTTGTAACAAGAAGTGAGTTTGGCTTCTTGGAGAGTAGAGTAGAGAGAGAGAGTGTTGAGAGAATTGTAACAAGAAGTGAGTTTGACTTTTTGGGGGTAGAGTTAAGAGAGCGTTTTGAGAGAATTGTAACAAGAAGTGAGTTTGACTTCTTGGAGAGTTGAGTCTTCGATTATAGTTAATCGTTGGAGAGTTCAAGGTACTATAGTTAGCTCCTTTTGAGTTGTAATCCTGAAAAGGACGTGAATCTTAAAGTGAATAAGATTGTGGTGTGGTTTTTACCTTCTTGAGGTAGGAAGGTTTCCACGATAAAATCTCTGTTTTATTGTGTTGTGACAAAAGTACAAGAACCTGGTTCTTGTATAGGGGTAAGGTTTCTTCAATTGGTATCAGAGCAAGTCTTTTCATTAAAAGACTCACATCTTGAAAAGGATCAATGGCTGCACCACCTACACCACAAGAAGGAGCTTCTCAAACTCGACCACCACTGTTTAATGGAAAGTATTATGGATGGTGGAAGAACCGCATGATGGATCACTTACTAGGAGAAAACGCAGACCTATGGGGAGTTGTGTTGTACGGTCCAACCATACCCATGAAGAATGGAACTGATGGAACCACTCAAGTACCAAAGGATAAGAAAGAATGGAATGCTGCAGATAAACTTGCAATTCAGAACAATGCTAAAGCCAAAAAGATCTTGATATACGGAATAGGTCCAGATGAATACAATCGAATCTCATCATGTCGAGATGCAAAAGCAATATGGGAAACTCTACAAACTGCGCATAAAGGAACAACTCAGGTAAAGAAGTCTAAAATTGATAATTTGAACAGACAATATGAACTGTTTCGAATGGCAGAAGGTGAAACAATCCAAGAGATGCATACCAGGTTCACTGCTATCATTAATGAAATCTACTCACTAGGAGAAATAATTCCCAATGGGAAGGCAGTCAGAAAACTTTTGAGTGTTCTTCCAGAGTCTTGGGAAAGCAAAGTAGAAGCCATTACTGAAGCACGTGATCTAGATAAGTTAGCTATGGATGAACTCATCGGAAATCTCATGACCTATAAACTCAAGAAAAAACAAGAAAAGGAAATCGGAGGCAAAAGAAAGGACAAGAACCTGGTTCTTAAAAGCACAACACCAGAAGATTTTGAGGATGAAAACATCGCGCTAATGACCAAAAGGTTCTCAAGAATGTTAAAAAAGGGACAAGTGTTTCAAAGAAGGAACTCTAAAAAAACCACTGAAAATCCAAGAGATCAAGTATGTCACAAGTGTGGAAGTCCGGATCACTTTATCTAGTTTTGTCCATTAAAAGCTCTAGAGGAAAAGAGGAACAGTTCGAAAAAATCAAAAGAAATCAAGAATGATAAGTACATTCCCACAAACAGACGAATGACAATTCAACAAGTTGATCTCTCAATGAAAAGGGCCTTTGCCGCTATGGGGGACTCATCAGAAGAAGAATCTGAGGATGGAGGATTCAAAAATCAGTCACTACTTGCAATAGAATAAACAAATAAATATGATTTTCTTGCACTCATTGCTGAAAGAGAATCAGAAGATGAGAGGAACATCTGTCAATCACAAGAAACGATTCTTGCACAAATGGCTGGAACAGATTCAAAAGATGATGAAGAAGATGAAAAACAAAGCAACGTAAGTCTTCATCACGTTAAAGTAAATATTAATTCCTATTCTAAAAGGGAACTAGAATCCCTATTGAGTTCTCTTATAGATGCATATCAGTCAATCAGTTCTGAAAGAGAATAAATGACGGAAAACTATGCATCTTTAAGAGAAGAAAATGACAATCTTGAGAAACACAATCACTATCTTCAAAATAAATTAAAAGAATAGGTTAAGACCCCAGAGTTAACTCACAAGGGCAAAAACTCTACTAGTGAACTTCAATTAGCTCTGGAAGAAAAAATAAAACAGTTAACCGTAAATTGTCAGGCCTTAACTGAAAGAAATAGGCTGCTACAAGAAAATCTTGATCATACCAAACTTGATCTGGAACTAAATCTTTGATGGACTAGGTCCTCTAAAATTTTAACTCAGATTCAAGAAAGGCAAACCATCAGTCAAAGTGGGATAGGTTTTAGGAAACAAAATTTTTTTTGTAGCACACACTATTCACATCTCTAAAAGTTTATGCACTCATTGTGGAAACTCAGGTCATTTAAAGAATCAATGTAAAGCTCTATTTGAGGCCTTTCAGAAAAATATTAAGTTCACCAAAAAGGAAAAGGCTGAAATTGTTAAGAACCTGATTCCAAATAAAAATGCTCCAGATAAAAGGTTTTCTTATTTGCCTTTCTGGGCTAGAAGAAATCTTATTCATCCTTTTACTCACAAAAAGGGGCCCAAGCTAATCTGGGTTCCCAAGACTAATTTTTGACTAGTGTTTTAGGTGAAGGTGAGAGGAAAAAGGTCAACCTGGTACATGGATAGTGCATGCTCCAAACAGGTGCTAAAAATGGTAGAAAATTTCCTCTCACTCTTTGATTTTCAAGGCGGCAGTGAAGTCCTTGAAAAGGATGAGAAAAATGAAAGAGAGAAGATTGACAAAGTTGAAAATTCACAACCACAGGGCATAGAGAATGTGTTTTATGTTCAGTTCTTGAAGCACAACACGTTGAACATCTCTGAAATTTGTGACAAAGAAAATAATGTACTGTTCACATCAGCTGAATCTCATGTGCCAAACTGTAACTCCGGGAACCTGGTTCTGAAAAGACACAAGAATGTATATAAAGTTGATAAGATGCCCCTTCATGAAGAGAATCCTACTTGCCTCAACGTCATTAATGATATTTCTCTACTTGGGCATAAGAGAATGGGTCATGCTACTTTTTCTCTTTTTAGTAAATTAGTCATGAAGGATCTGGTTCATGGGACTCTCTGAATCAAAACCTGTGTAGCTATTGTGCATGGTGTGTATGCAAAAGGGGAAAATGTGAAGTCATCATTCAAGCAAAATAAAAAAGGACACTGAAGAAAGTGACCTGATATCAAACATCTTTGATGATGCAAATTTAGGGAACATCACAGATGAACCTGGTTCACATCTAACAATCATTGATGCACCTGCAGCAGGAGTTACTGGACTAACCCATGGTCTTGGAGATAGGGGGAATAATAGAGCAATCAAGACACTTAGAGTCTGGTACACCCTCAGGGGGAACTTCGCTGTGTGAAACTGGTCCTTGTTATTCATTGGAAGTTATTGAAAATTGATAGGACTTGGTTCTCTGTTACTCAGCTTGAGATTCCTTTGATCTGGGAGAATATGATGATGCAAACATACTCATGAAGGCCTTGAATATGAAGAACTTGAGAAAAATCAGCCAAAGCTTGGTCTTGTCGAAACAAGCTGATGCATTATCATGATTTCCTTTAATAATTGGCTAGTAAACTAATAATCTTATGCTTGAGTAATTATACAATGAATATCTGCTAACTCAGTCTCGTACTGTAACAGGTACACACTCCAAGCACATCTCATACAATGTTTAGAAGGTCTGCGGATATTACCCCTACTCTTTTGCTAACAACATTAAGTAAATCATTGAGGAACACACAAAAGGGGAACCTGGTTTCTCTGTAATACTCAGGTATGTACCATCCTTTTTCAATGCATGAATTTTCTGAGTTTGTGTCAAACATAAGCACTAGTGAACCTGGTTGATCATCAAAATCCAGCTCTTTTAAAAATCACCAAGAACCCTCTCTTTGACAATAAGCATCATTTAATCACAAACCGCTCTAATGATGAAAACCTTAGTCTTGCAGCCACTCATGCTTTAATTCAGGGGGAACCTTATTTTATCTCTCACATCTGAACCAGGTTCACAAATTTTAAATTGATATTCCATCCATTCCAAGTGTATAACCTGTCTATCTCTCAGGGGGAAAAATTCTCATAGGAATAAACTATTATCGGTGCTTGCCTTCATTATTGATAAACCTATCTCTATTGCACCAACATGTGATGAATCTCTTACTTATAGTTTATACTCCTTCGAAATGTCATCAAGAAAAAGGCTATCCAAAAAAAAAAAAAAAAGAGGCCATGGAGGAGTGAAAATGTTATGGAGTATAATTAAAAAAA
Source organism: Solanum etuberosum (assembly GCA_029582245.1). Lineage (NCBI taxonomy): Eukaryota > Viridiplantae > Streptophyta > Magnoliopsida > Solanales > Solanaceae > Solanum > Solanum etuberosum. The sequence continues at coordinate 45,500 of JAJONR010004271.1, forward strand.
AAGGATGAAAAGTTCAAAGAAAGAGAGCTCCATAACCCAGTTGTTGTTGGTCCTAATGCTTGAGAATACTCACCTGGTCTCCTTGAATCTGATTATGCTTAACTGATGATGGACCTCATGTTGCTCTTGATGAAATTTCACATTCTAACAAAACCGATCAGAACGAAGGAGATGGTGCACAATGGGCATACTGAAAAAATTATTGATGGCAGTAAATATCCTTTTCCTCCTCACTTTAGTAATTTTCAACCCAATCCTTATCCTCAATTTTTTTTCAGACTCTTTGACTCTTTGATGTGCTTATGTCTGTCTTATACTCATGATATCATATGCTTTTGATTTAGGGCTACAAGGGCTTAAACTGGTACATATTTGTTTATTTTGTTTCTCATTGAAGATGTTTATTATGTGTGAATTTAGGATGGCTAATATTCTCAGATTAACTTACCTTATTTTTAGCAGAAGTGTACTTGAAAGTGTTGCCCAAGTGGCCATGAGTTAAAATGATATTGCACTCATTGAATGTTAATGGAGTTCTTTGGTTATTGGTTTTCAATGATGCCAAAAGGGGGAAGTTATATGATGTGGGTTAGGGACATATTTGTCATCATCAAAAATGGGAAAATTGCTGGGGAATGAGAGAACATGAAGTTTGTAGTTTTGATGATTGACAAAGAGTCTTGATGTGTGACAAAGCATTATTTATCATTATCAAAAAAGGGGAAAATGTTGGGAAGTAGGAAAGCATATAAAGTAGTTTTGATGATTGATAAAGTGAACATGGTTCACTACTTGTTGTCTTATGTAACATTCCAAAAAACTAGTAAACTAAGCTAGAGCCTAATGTGTAAACTAGTAGCCTAATTGGGTTTAACGTAAAGGTTAGAGTCGTAAAATAACCTCCGGTACTCAATATAAGTGTTTTTAGGTGTAGACGTCAAGGTACGACCCCCCAAGGACCAACCAAGGGTCCTTGAGGAGGACCTTGAGACAACCCAAAAAGCTGTCAAAAGGTAGACTACCCATGAAGGGCATCCACGATCCGTGGATGGACCCACGCCCCGTAGGTAGGGGTCGTGGGTCAAGGCTAGACCTTCCCCTGTTTTCCTAGCCCCAGACCATCACCCACGTTTGACCAGTATGGTTCGTGGACCCACCCACGGTCCGTGGGTGAGGTCTCGTGGGTGAAGGCAGTTTTTAGTCTTTAGTTATTAAGTTGGGGGTTAAGGGAGGAGTTTAGGATTAATTAATTAATTATGTAGGGTCATTTTAATATTAATTAGACTACCTAAATAATCCTAATAGACCTCTAAACTAAGTCAATTAATTTATTCTTTCAAGACCCCAAAATAACTCATTCCCTTCCAAATATTTCTCTCACTAAAACCTCCATAGAAGAAGAAGAAGAAGTTGAAGTCTAGGGTTCAAGGACTCATATTTTCTACCCAAATTCGTGAAGAATCTTCAATAAGGTATGGTAGTCTTGATTCATGGAAAGCTTTCTTCCATGGAGCCTTCAAACTTTCTATTTCAAAGAGCGAAATTCTCCAAAATCTAGGGTTTTCACTCCAAGTCATGGATTCTTCCTAAAAACGTTTTCAATGATTTAATTATCATATATTATGAATGAATTGTTGTTTTATGGTGGTTTTATGATAAAATCTCCCATGAATCCATGAATTTCCCCATAACCCAAATTTATGACTTTGTGATGTGGGTGAATTATAGTAAGATGAATATTATGGAATTGTTCCTGTAGTAGTTTCATTACTTGAATCATGTTATTATCCATGCCTAATGTAGTAATTCTAGGTGTGTTGATTGAATGTGATCTATGGTCCTTGAGGGGTAATTATGAGAATTATGTATGATCTTGATGTTTATGTACATGCTTTATGAATACCTTGAGAATGAAATTGCTATGATTATGATAATGATGATGTATTGATTGAAAGACTATTCTCAATTATACACTTACGAATGATGATTGACATGTTGTAAAGGGTTTTCTCAATGTATAATGTACCATGAATTGGTAGGCTTAGGGCATCCTCTTCATGTGTAATTTAAAGTGATCTTGATTTATGTACCTTGAATTGGTAGGTTTAGGGCACCCTCTTCTTGTGTAACTAAAGGTATCTTGACTTAATGAACCTTGAATCGGTAGGCCAATGGCATCCTTTTCATAAATGACTAATGAAGTATTCTAAGGCTTTGTCTTGAATCGGTAGACCAATGGTATCTCTTTCATGATGAGTCAATGAACTATGATAATGATGAACCTTGAATCAGTAGACCAATGGTATCCCTTTCATGAGGATTCAATGAGCTATTCTAATGATGTACCTTGAATCAGTAGGCTTATGGCACCCTTTCATGTGTTTAATGATGCACCTTGAATCGGTAGGCTAATGGCACCCTTTCATGTGTGTAATAATGTACCTTGGGTCAGTAAGCCAATGTCATCCCTCTCATGTGTAATAATGTTAAAAGATAATGAACTACTCTATGGGAATTTAATGCTTAGCATCGAGTGGATATCGTAAGGTGGATTCTCTCCCCATGTTAGGCTTGGTTTATAGTAACACCTTCCTTATCCCATAACTATGTTCCCACATAGGTTATTAGCTAGTGGATCCACCTAAGCTAAATTACCGGTTCTACCTTAGGCAAGTAGACCAACTCTTTTCGGTATGGGACATGACACCGGATTTCATGATTTGCTCACATGGTCTATGCCGGTTATGGCTTATTCCCATCATGTGAGTTATGTGCTATGGTTACTCAAGAGGTTCTATGAAGTGTGGGTGGTAGTATGAGATTCCATTCATGCATTGCACGAGTAGGCTTTGAGAGTGGCTATGGTGTGTTTCTCAAATGTCATAATGTCTAATTAGATGAATGTGCTTATAATGATGCTAATGAGAATGTTGACTTAAAGGCTAAATGTAATGATGAATGCTTAACTTGGTTTGTTGCTATGAGTTGCTTTCCTTTATATGACTTATTAAATTAGAATGTTCCTTATCTATGAGCATTAACTAAAGATGAGAATGAAGAATGGTAACTATGTTATGGTGGCCTCAAGGTGGTACTTAGTATGTGTGGCATTATGGGATGTCATTCATACATTGCACAAGTATAACTTAGGGTTACCTAAGAGATGGTTCTATTATGTTATAATTATTTACATGTTGATCATGCTTGTGACTTATGCTTTTATACTAATGTTCATGATGATTCTCAAACTTGGCATATAGCATGGTTTCCAACAAAAATGTCCTTTTAGCATGATTTTTGCATGGCTATCATACTTAGTGCATTTTTATACTAACCCATATTTCTTCTACATTTTTCTACAAAGTGTAGGTTCCGGTTGTTAAGGTGATTTCTTTGGATTCAAGCTTGGATCGACTATTCTCCTAGCTTGCGGTGAGTCCTCAAGATTCGAGGACGTATGAGTCTTTAGTAGTTTCTTTCATGTCATTTTATGTTTCGGACTATGTTGAAGGGCTGTGACCCTATTGGTGATTCAAAGTTGTATTAGATGGCCATATGAGACAAAGTTAGACTTCCGCTTTCTTTTAAATAAAGACTTCGATTGTATGGATAAAAGTTTTTAAATTCCGCATCATTTCTTATGTCTTATGTTATGATATGCTATAAGGCTTGTATGAGGCTCTTCGGAGTCTTGTACGCCGTGTCACGTCGGGGGTGTAGGCTCGGGTCGTGACAAACATGGTATCAAAGCACAAGATTTTGGGATGGTTTTAGGATGATGTCTCATAAGCCACGTCTAGTAGAGTCATGTTCATGAGTGTGAAGCGCGCCACATTTATGAATGAGAGGCTATAAGATGTTAGGAAACTACATTTCTTTCATTACTCTTGAGTCGTGCCATAGAGTTTAACTCTATAAAGTCCATCTCCTAATCCGTCTTTTGTGTCTTCAGGATATGAATACACGAAGGGCTAACGCAAGGAGAATGGAGGGTTACAATGTTAATGAAGAAGCTCCTCAAGTGAACCAAGCTCCTCAAGCTAATCAAGCTCCGATTAATCTTCCGGCTATGACGGATGTGGAAATTAGGTCGGCTTTTCTAACATTGGCTCAAGCTATGACGGCCCAAGTCAATAGAGATGTTGGGACTCATGTGAACCCTAATTTGAATTACACGACTTCTAGATTGAGGGATTTTACAAGAATGAATCCTCCCGTGTTTCTTGGTTCCAAAGTGGGAGAGGATCCTCAAGAATTTGTGGATGAAGTTTATAAAATAATTGATGCCATGGGGGTGACTTCGGTAGAAAAAGCGGAGCTAGCTGCTTACCAATTGAAGGACGTTGCTCAAGTTTGGTATACTCAATGGAAGAGAAATAGGCCGGTAGGAGCGGGTCCCATAGATTGGGAGGTGTTTAAGAAAGCATTTCTAGATAGGTTCTTTCCCCGAGAGTT
>JAJONR010004272.1:0-43572 GCA_029582245.1 Solanum etuberosum
TCAAGCTCCGAAACCCCAACTCTTGAGTTAGTTCTAGTAGTTAATGAGTTCCCAGAAGTGTTTCCAGAAAATCTTCCCGGAGTTCCTCCCGAAAGGGAATTCGACTTTGGAATTGATCTCCTTCCAGATACCCAACCTATTTCTATTCCTCCTTACAGAATGGCTCCAACTGAGCTTAAGGAATTGAAAGAGCACTTGAAAGACATTCTAGATAAGGGCTTCATCAGAACTAGTATTTCCCCGTAGGGTGCACCAGTGTTGTTTGTTAAAAAGAAAGATGGTTCTCTCCGGATGTGCATTGACTATCGGCAGTTGAACAAAGTCACAATTAAGAATAAGTATCCCATCCCTAGGATTGATGACTTGTTGGACCAACTTCAGGGTGCTAGTCATTTTTTGAAGATAGACCTTAGATCCGGTTATCATCAGCTCAGAGTCAGAGATAGTGACATTCCAAAAATAGCCTTCAGAACTCGGTATGGTCATTATGAATTTGTAGTTATGTCATTTGGACTAACCAATGCTCCTGCAGCTTTCATGGATTTGATGAACAGGGTATTCAAGCAGTATTTGGACTTATTCGTTATCGTCTTTATTGATGATATCCTTATTTCGTCTAGGAATGAGGAAGAACATGCAACTCATTTGAGAGTTGTTCTGCAAACTCTCAAAGATCGCCTGTTGTTTGCGAAGTTTATCAAACGTGAGTTTTGGTTGCAATCAGTTGCTTTCTTTGGGCATATAGTACCTAGCGAAGGGATCCGAGTGGATTCTCAGAAAATAGAAGCAGTGAAACAATGGCCCAGACCTACCTCCCCTATAGATATCAAAAGTTTCTTGGGTTTGGCTGGTTATTACAGAAGGTTCAAGGAAGGATTTTCATCCATAGCTTCTCCATTAACTAAGTTGACTTAGAAAAATGTTAAGTTTCAGTGGTCAGATGAGTACGAGAAGAGCTTCACAGAACTGAAAACTAGGTTGACTACAACTCCGGTTTTGACTCTACCAGAGAGTTCAGACGGTTATGTTATCTATTGTGATACGTCCAGAGTCGGCCTAGGTTGTGTGTTGATGCAGCGAGGTAAGGTTATAACATATGCTTCTAGACAACTTAAGGTGCATGAGGAGAACTATCCAACTCATGACCTCGAGCTTGCAGCCGTAGTATTTGCCCTAAAGATTTGGAGACACTACTTATATGGTGTTCACGTAGATGTGTTCACAGACCATAAAAGCCTTAAGAATGTGTTCACCCAAAAAGAATTGAATCTTCGCTAGAGGAGATGGCTTGAATTCCTCAAGGACTGTGACATGAATGTGCTTTACCATCCTGGTAAGACCAATGTAGTAGCAGATGCTCTTAGCAGACTATCTATGGGTAGTGTAGCACATGTTGAGGAAGAAAGAAAAGAACTAGCAAAGGATGTTCACAGACTGGCTCGCTTAGGAGTTCGCCTTATGAGCATATCAGATGATGGTGTAACAATTCAGAATGGGTCAGAATTTTCATTGGTAGCGGAGATTAAGGAAAAGCAAGACAGTGATCCGATATTGCTTCAACTAAATGGTGTAGTTCATCAGCAGAGAATGGAGGTTTTCTCCCAAGAGGGAGATAGTGTGCTTTTCTATCAGGGTCGATTATGTGTTCCTAAGGTGGGTGAGTTGAGACAGCAGATTCTTGCAGAAGCCCATAACTCCAAGTATTCTATCCATTCAGGCTCTACTAAGATGTACCGTGATCTGCGGGAAGTATTTTGGTGGAATGGCATGAAGAGGGATATAGCAAATTTTGTGGCTAAGTGCCCAAATTGCAAGCAAGTGAAGGTAGAACATTAGAAACCAGGGTGTATGACTCAAGAGATCAACATTCCTACTTGGAAGTGGGAAGTGATCAACATGGACTTCATTATAGGTTTACCTCATACTCGCAGACAACATGACTCCATTTGGGTGATAGTAGACCGAGTTACTAAGTCTGCGCGCTTTTTGGCTGTTAAGACTACAGACTCGATGGAGGACTATGCCAAGCTTTACATTAATGAGATAGTCAGGTTGCATTGGGTTATCTTGTCTATCATCTCAGATAGAGATCCTCAGTTTACCTCTCATTTCTGGAAGTCATTTCAGAAAGGTCTTGGTACTCAGGTTAATCTTAGCACAACATTTCATCCGCAAATGGATAGTCAGGCAGAGCGTACCATTCAGACCTTAGAGGACATGTTAATAGCTTGTGTGATCGACTTCAAGGGTAGTTGGGACGATCACCTTCCTCTTATAGAGTTTGCCTACAATAATAGCTACCATTCCAGCATTCAGATGGCCCCTTTTGAGGCATTATATGGGCATAGATGCAGATCTCCAGTTGGTTGGTTTGAAGTAGGTGAAGAAGCCTTGATAGGGCCATATTCGGTTCACGATGCTATGAAAAAAGTGCAGCTCATCAGAGATAGACTTAAGACAGTCTAGAGTCGCCAGAAGTCCTATGCATATGTAAGGAGAAGGGACTTGGAGTTCCAAGTTGATGATTGGGTTTTCCTGAAAGTGTAACCTATGAAGGGGGTGATGAGGTTTGGCAAGAAAGGGAAGCTAAGTCCTAGATATGTAGGCCCTTACAAGATCTTGAAAAGATTTGGTAAAGTGGCTTATGAGTTAGAGTTACCAGCAGAACTAGCAGCAGTGCATCCGGTCTTTCACGTTTCGTTGTTGAAGAAGTGTGTGGGTGATCCAGCATCCATAGTACCTTTAGAGAGTGTGGCTGTGAAGATAGTGTCACTTATGAGGATGTGCCAGTTGAGATTCTTGATCGTCAGGTTAGAAGGTTGAGAAACAAGGAAGTCACTTCAGTTAAGGTTTTGTGGAGGAGTCAGCCTGTAGAGGGAGCTACTTGGGAAGCAGAAGCAGTCATGAAGGCCAAGTACCCTCATCTCTTTCCTTCCGATTCCACTCCAGCTTGAGGTAATAGTTCCTCTCCAGTCTTTCAGTTACTCTTGCGTAAATTCTGTCTTAGTAGTTTGTTCCTTCAGTTAGTCTTGCATTTTCAGCGTATTTTCATGATTTTGGAACTCAGTTCAGTCAGATTTCAGTTTCCAGTATTTATTGATAGGGTTTGTAGCTCTTTCGCTCCTTATTCAGCTAGTTTAGTCTGCATTCGAGGACGAATGTTCCCAAGGGGAAGATAATGTAACACCCGTATGCTAGAATTACCAAATTGCAGATCTAAGAAGTTTTAGGTGCCACTGACGGGCACCACCCACGGACCGTAGGGTGACCCATGGTCCATTCTGGTGGTCCGTGGATGGCCACCTGCAGCCCTACCCAGAAGCAGTCCAAAAATCTGGCTAAGGGTCCACCCACACTAGGACCTACGGACCGTAAGTCAGACCACGGTCCGTGGTCCAGGGCCTTAGGTCAGACCCTCAGCTTTCGGCTCCCAGTCGGGAACGACGGCCGATCAGCATGGACCGTCGGTCCTTTCACGGTCCGTCGGTGATGCCGACAACATTTAAGTCAGGGGTCATTTGGTCTTTTCCCTATGTGTTGGACCCATAAACTACGTCGTTTAACCCCTAAACTACGTAGTTTTGATTAGTTTAAGCCTACTAACTTAATTAGAATCTACCCTAAGCAAATCATTCACCAAAATTTTAGAAAACTTAGAACGCAGAAGGAGAAAGAGTCAACCAACCCCTCTCTTAGAATGCTACAGGTTTTCATCAGTTTCAGCTCTAAAATTGAAAGATTTCTCCGTGAAATTTGTCACCAAGTATGTGGGATTTCACTAGTGGGTTCCTTTCGCCCATTAGGTCCCTAGATTACAGTCAGAATCTTGATTCCCTTGATATTATCTAGACCTAGGGTTTCTTGAATGTTAGAAATTGTTGGGTTTTAGCTACTAGAATGATCCAAATCAGATTATCATGTTGTTGCTTCAGTTCTTGCATGAAATTCAGAACCCTAGTTGTGTAGATTCGTTTAGTTCATGAATTACACTAGGTAGGTCTATTAAACAAATATACATGCTCTAATTACTAATGTTTCATTATCAGTATATAATTGTTGCATTTTCATATTTAGCATGTCAGTGTTTTGAGCTATTCAACATTACAAAAATTCAGTCATAATGTGTTACATACATATTCATCTAGGAGTAGACTTAATACCAAGTTGGACTAGGGTTCAGCGTACCCGTATAGTCCCAGAACTACGTGCCCCCGTAGGTTTATAAGTACCCTCTGTGGGCATTACATTTTAGTGATCACGCCAGTCATGCCTCTATACCTCTGGCAGGGTATATTGGGTCCTCTCGATGGTGCGTATACATCGGACTCCACATTTAGCTCATGTGGTTTTATGTCGGTTATTAGTAGCTTCCACAGTCAAATTCTAGTGTAGTGACCAGGTTATCAGATACAGTTCAGTATTCAGTTTCAGCATGTTATAAACTTGGTCATTGCATTCAGTTAGTTCATGTTCAGTATTTTCAGTATAGTATCATGCTTATCTTACATCATTGCTCAGTTATATGCTCCGTTCAGTTATGTATATTGTTCCGCTCTATCCTATCTTGCATGCTCAGACCTTTCAAGTACTGACGCAAACTCTGCACTGCATCTTCTCATGATGTAGATTCAGGTCCTCAGCATTCAGATCACGCATAGATCGGTTCCCGATCTCCAGTTCAGCAACATCAGTGGTGAGTCCTCCTTCTTCGAGGACGATTGACATGATTATCCTTCTACTTCAAGTCTTTAATTTAAGTTTTTGCTAGATTTAGCTGGGGCATGTCCCAACATTTCTAGTCAGTTAGAGGCTATATTTCAGACATAGTTAGATTCAGTTTTAGCTTGGAGTTTGGTATTTCATTTGTCGTTAAACGCTTTGATTATATACTCAGACTTAAAATGGGTATCCCCCATCACTTTCAGTTTATCTCATGTTTAAGCTTCCGCATAAAATGATCTCATTTCAGTTATCATATTATGTTTATGTTATGCCAGCAGGGTTAGTTTGGGGTCACTCGTGATCTTAGGTCCCGTATCCACGTCTTGGGGGTAGCTCGGGGGGTGGCAGTGTTCTTAAGGGTCAATTTATATCTTGACTAAAATCTAGGAAAATGATTACTAAGGGTTGCATTCATCATCTTGTTCGTGTTAGGGATACAAATTTCGAAACCCCTACTTTTGAGTCTATTTTGATTGTAAATGAGTTTCCTGAAGTGTTTCCTGATTATCTTCTTGGTATTTCTTCCAAAAGTAAAATAGACTTTGATATTGTACTTCTCACAAGTACCCAACCTATATACATTCTTCTTTACAATGGCCCCGATATAACTTGAAGAATTAAAGTATTAGTAGAATGACTTATTGGATAAGGAATTCATTAGACCGAATACCTCACCATAAGGTGCTCCAATTTTGTTTGTTCGAAAGAAGGATGGTTCCTTCCGAATGTGCATTGACTATCGACAATTGAATAAGGTTACCATAAATAATAAATATCATATTCCAAGGATTGATGACTTGTTTGATCAACTCTAAGGTTTGAGTTTCTACTCCAAGATTGACCTTTAGTCGGGTTATCACCAATTGAGGGTGAAGGAAAATCACAATCTGAAGAAAGCTTTTCAAACACCGTATGGTGATTATTAGTTTTTGGTAATATATTTTGGTTTGACAAATGCCTTGACAACGTTTATGGATTTGATGAATAGGGTCTTTAAGCAATATCTTAACATGTTCATGATTGTGTTTATTGATGATGTTTTGATTACTCACATAGTGAGGATGAACATGTTAAGCATTTGAAGATTATGTTGTAATTCTTAAGGATTGTGAATTGTATGCTAAGTTTAGAAAATGAGAGTTTTTATTGAGTTTTGTTGCTTTCCTTGGCCATATTTTCCCCGGTGAAGGTATTCAAGTTGATCATAAGAAAACGCTAAATAATAAGTATTGGCTATTTCTAATAATTGACATGGATAAAGTAAAGGAAGTTTATCGAAAATGCTAAATAATAAGCCTAAGGGCAAAGCTGTCAGTCCACTGCAACCAAAATAACTAACTAAAAAGTTAGTTACTAACCACCTATCCAGAAAGTAGTTAGGAAGTTAGTTGATTAATCCCTTAACTAATATCTGCATTATATATATATTGTACTTGTACTGTAATTACATAAAACACAAGATACTACTCTCAATAAGAAATCATCTCTCTATTCTTTATCATCTTTTCTTACTGTTTCGTCTTGTTTAATTGAGTTCTTGTATTTCTCATTCATGGAAGCCTCAACTGAAGCCTAATCACTCAATTAGAACATGAAAATCAACACGAAGAACTCTTATCTAGAACTCGAGTTTCTGTGCATATGGGATATCCAGAACTTCAAAAATGATATATTTTATATGACTTAACTGATTGTGTGTTCTTTGTAAACATGGATGTGTTGTTCAATGACAAGATATTCCCATTTCATAATACGTATTCCCCTACTAAGCATATGTTTGTAGATACCACCTCAATAGTTGAAGAATCAAATAGTTGGCTCCCTCCACAAATATGTACTTAACATGTAATCCCTGAGACTCCTACTATTCCTGATCAACATCAGCATATACAAGTGCAAACACAACCATCTAGACATGCTATAACCTAAACCTTAGCAAGTTTCTAGTCATCCTCTAGAACTTATAGAGGTTGTGCAACCTCAACAAAGAAAATCAAGAACAGGAACTCAACCACCATTATGGATGAAGGACTTTGTGTCCTTGAATATCCATCAGGATACACCTTATGGTATGGACAAGTGTCTAAGCTATGATGGAAATATAAAGCATGTATAACAACCATTTCTACTATTACGGAGCAAAAAACATACTCAGAAGTTGTTAAGGATCCAAGGTGGGTAGAAGGATTGGAGTCTGAGATAGAAGCATTAAATAACAACCACACTTGGGATATTGTTTCTTTGCCTCCTGGGAAAGAACCCATAGGTTGCAAATAGATCTACAAAGTCAAGTATCAATCAACAGGAGAAGTAGAAAGGGTAAAGGCAAGGCTTGTTGCTAGGGGTACAACCAGAAGGAAGGTATTGACTCCATAGAAACATTCTCACCTGTTGATAAAATGAAAACAACGAGAATTGTTCTATCAACTGCAACACAAAATTAGTGGCATATACATCAAATGGATGTTTTCAATGATTTTCTAAAAGGTGATTTGGTTGAAGAGATTTATATGCAACTGCCTCAAGGATTTACGAGTCAGGAGGATAAACACCCAGTCTGCAGACTAATTAAATCCTTATATGGACTAAGACAAACTCTTAGGCTATGGAATGATAAGTTGACTAAAGCGATATTAAGATTTGGTTTTAAGCAAAGTGACTATAATCACTCCTTGTTTATTCAGAAAACATCTAAAGGCACATTCATGGTTCTTATTTATGTGGATGATATGCTAATTACTGGGACAGTTTGGAAAGGAATTGTGATGCACCAAAGGAAATACACTTAAGAGGTCATAACTGAAGTTGGACTTGGAGGTGCTAAACCTGTTGTAACACCATTAAACATCAATGTCAAGTTGACCACAAAGTAGTTTTATGAACACACTAAGACATCATGCAAAGATCCACCAACTGATCAAGCAATGTATCAAAGATTAATTGGAAAACTTTTATATTGGAATACGACAAGACCTGAAATAACATATGGAGTACAAACTCAAAGTCAATTTATCGAACAACCTATGAAATCTCACATGGAAGCTTCTTTAAGAATAGTGAAAAATGTGAAAGGATCATCTGGACAAGGGATTTTATTATCGAGCAATCAGAAGAATATATTCACTGTATAAGGTGACTCAAATTGGGCGTCTTGCCCCTATTCAAGGAAGTCAGTAACAAGATATCTTATCAAGTATGGTGATTCTTTAGTCACTTGGAAATCAAAGAAGCAGTCTTCTATATCTAGAAGTTCAGCAGATGCAGAATACAAAAACATGGCATCTGTAACATCAGAACTAGTGTGGTTTCTTGGACTTATGAAAGAACTTGGTATTGACATAAAGCAACCTACTGATGTATACACAGATAGCAAAGCCGCAATCCAAATTGTAGCTAATCCAGTCTACCGTGAAAGGATAAAGCACATAGAAATAGATTATCACTTTATCAGGAAAACAAATTGTTAAGTATTTCTCATTCATGGAAGCCTCGACTAAAGGATAATCAATCAATTAGAATAGAATTTAACCAAGTATAACGTACATAAATCTCATAGTATAAGGAGTAAATTACATCCTATCCTTGTTTTTTTTCTAATTACAATAATCCCTTACAATTTTTACCTTCCGGATATATAAGTCGCCGTCCAGATACATTAATTCTATACAAAGAAGTATCAATCTGTTACGCTAAAATAGGGAATAAAAATTGAAAATCTAATTAAATCCCATAAATTACGCGTACGTTTCTTCTTACTTTCAATCATACATAGGCAAATCCTAACAGAAAGAAGAAATTCAAAATTTCAAATTGCTTACCCCCCGTTCAGCGAAGAAAACTTTTAGATTTGATTAAGAAACTTTTGTCAAAATTTTGGATAAGTGAGGTGAGTTATGAAGGATACAAAAGTGATGGAATAGTTGTTGGACAAAAGATTTATTTTGTGAATATTCAAGTTCATCGAAGATCCTTTCAATTTTGATTCAAGATTGTCAAAAAATTTGAGATTCAAAATTCTTCTCCCGGTTCATCGAAGATCTTTTCAATTTTGATTCAAAATTTTTGAAAATTTTGAGATTCAAAATTCTTCTCCTAGTTCATTGAAGATCCTTTCAATTTTTATTCAAAATTATCAAAAATTTTGAGAAGATACATCATGAATATCTTCGCTAGTCTTGTTATTATCATCATCAGTGGTTTGAAGAAGTTCTTGAGCTTCTCTAAGGGCTCTTAGCCTCTCCCTTTTGCGCCGTTGCTGCCGCCGCCTCTATGGCATGTTCCTCCTCTATTGATATTGACTATATACTTGTATACTAAATGTCAAATTCAAATTCTTGTTGCTCTTGCAGAGCAAAGGAAATAGGAAAAGTAGAACACAATATTGATAAAGCAACTTGATGGATTTACATGTATCAACTTTTATGTATTTATGTATCATGCCCATAAAATTGTGCATGATACATTGCTATTTATAACTTTAACTTCAAGGTAAAGAGATCTAATAATGAAAGATATAGAATTACATGTATTGTGTTGTGTAGTCGATTTTTTAATTTGTGATCTCAAGATAGGATACATTACTATTTCTAAAGTATTTAGTAGATTGCTAAGTATTGTAATCCTATCTGGTACATTAAAGTAGTAAAGGTTGCCCATAAGGTGTTTGGTTTTAGATCGATACATTACTGTTTGGTTTTAGATCGATACATTAATTGACAAATTGTAACAGGCTAGCATAATTCAAATTTCAAAATTCTTCTTCCCATTCTTCCAAAAAATTCTCAGTTTTTGAATCAAACTTGTCGAAAAATTGTACTTATAAAACTAGAACTTGTCCATCTTGTCGATACATTCCGGAATCTAGAAAAGTGAGGTGAGGTATGAATGATACTAAAGTGATGGAATTATCGTTGGTCAAACTATTGGTTTTGTGAATCTCAAATTAGTCATTGCAGCTGAATTAGAGATCGATGAGTTGAGAAATTTTTTGTAAATCAGATACATCGTTAAGGTGAAGAAACAAAAGCCTGAATTTTCAATGTATCCTCTATGAATTGATACAACATAAAAAAGGCTGAAGAGATACATAACTTTGATGGATACATGTCTTTGTGGTAATTACTATGTATCAGATACATTTAGTATAAATTCAAATTGACGTATCATGCCTAAAAAATTAGTGCATGTTATATTACTATCTGTGTTTCTTATTTTGTTTGAGAAATATTGTATTTTATAAAAAGATACATTATACATGTAACATTCCAAATAACATCTTTTTTGGTGTGATACATAACACAATGGTGATCAGTTGATAGTATATGCTACATGTAATAAACTTTGAAAACTATTGAATTTGATATATTATGTATCGTTCACATATAAATTAATTTGATACACAGTGCTTTAGCTATAGAATATTAGGATATATGTATCAAGTGTATTTATTGGGTGATGTGTACAGACACATAACCTTCTAGTTGAATAATTTTGGGTGTATGTATCTGGTAGTAAAAGATTGTCACTGATATGTATAATATATTTATTGTTGGATCTGATAGATAGCGCTCCAGTTATAGAACATTATAATTTATGTATCTGGATTGAAGATACATTATATAACTTGAAACATGTAAATGATACATTAGGTAGTGATTATGTATCAAGTACATTTATATTGAACATGATAAACACTAATCGATGATTCAACAATAGTTGAGTTATGTATCAATACCTTAAATATGAACATAATACATTGCATAAAACAAAGACTAATGTAACAGTGATGTATCAAATCAGTAATAACACTAACAAAGACTAATTTAAGAATAAGAAAATAAATGAGATATATTGAAAATCTGTATCTTTGGTAGTGATGGTCATGTAATGACAGATCCAACTTTTTTCCTTCTCTTTTTTGAGCGTTTTTTCAACAGTAGATTTAGAACTCGAGCATGCATCCTTCTTAGACTTCTCCAATGTCATATTCTTCATGAATAATGAATTGTTTCTTTGTTTATATCTATTTTGAATAAAACCTTCATCGTGAGAATCAAATATACAATGTAAATTATCATCAATTGTTGAAACTATTTGGGTAATATAATACTAAAAGATGGAGTTTCATCCATATATATCAGAAATTTATAGCTGAAAATTTATTTTTAAGAAATTGATACCGATGAACTTGAAAGAAAAAAAATGGATGAAGAAGATGAATAAGAACTACCTCTCCAATAACCTGCAATTGATTAATTGGAAACAAAAAATATTTGAAATTCAAAAGTGGAGTGATTAAGGTAACTGATAATACAATGGAGTAATTTTAGGAGTGAAAAAAGGAAGAAAGATCGTGTATTTGAGGTTGTTCTAAGTGATGTATCCGGAAAGGAGATAATGTGAGTGGAAAGAGGGATTTTTATAATCTTTTAAAATGATAGGGAATAATAGAAAATATGGTTTAAAAAAAGACGCATAGATAGGTAATTTTTCATTTAATTAATCTTTTGGCCTCCTATCAAGTACAACATAGATAGATGTTAATGTGTCTCACAATGTGTAACTTCATAGGGCTTTGATCGAGCTCATTTATTCTATGTTGTTTATGATGCTCATGTTCAAGCTCAAGCTTCGTAGAAACACTATTCATAGTCTTATTATAACTAATCTCACATTATTTAACCAATAAGAAAACTAATATATGAGATGATTTTACGAATTGACTAACCTTTTGTTCATACCAAATCTAAACACGACAGTAGTCTAATATATAAAGTAATTCATGCCAGGTGACAATTTTTATAGTCTAAACACCATGTTTCTATGATAAAACTTATGGGCTGTCAAATCGGTGGGTTGAGTTGAAAGTGGAGATATTAAAATGGGTTGAAATAGAAATTAGGTTGGGTTGGGTTTTGACCCATTCAAGTTAACTTCGGGCTCAAATGGCCTTAAAAGTGGGTTGAGTCTTGATCAGCCCAATTTGACCCGTTTAATCTCAATAATTTTAATATATTGTTATTTAAGTTTTATAACCACAATTTGAATTTCAACTAAAGAAAATTTTAAAAAATAAGTTACAAATGGATAGATATATCTTAAAAGATATAAAATAAGTTAGTAATTCATACCTTCAGTATAGGAACATACATTACATCAATACAAATAAAGAGTCTTAAACGGGTTGAAATTGAAGATTAAATTGGGCTCAATTGAGTATTCTCTTAAAATGGGTTAAAGCTTGAATGATATAGATTAAACCAAATTAAAATTATCTTGAGCCCAATCCTTAAAATTGTGGGCGGATTGGAAGAGTTATAGTTGGGCTGATTTGACACCTCTAATAAAACTCCAGATTTTACTGCTTCATAATCTTCCTGAGAAATTAGAAGGTAGTGATAGCCATTTTAGATAATAGACATGAAAAGATGCATTCATAAGTAGGCAAGTACAAAGCTTACCTAATGCCTATGCTTCTTCATTGAAGCTTCTTGTGTTTATAACTGCTCAAAATAATGGGAATGAAAATATGCTTGAGATGAAGAGCGTGAAGATTGATTGTGTAGGAGGGGCACAATGTGCAACATGCAATTCATAGGATAAAGTACATCAACAAACTTATAATTGCAATAGAAACGTCCATGTCACTAGGGATGTACAAAAACCGAACCGACCGATAGATCGAACCAAAAAAAAAAAGTGCTATTGGTTTATTGCTATTACGTTATTGGGTTAACGGGTTTTTAATGATTTTATAAAAAAAATTATCGGGTTATCGGTTCGGTATTAGTTTTTAATATTGGATAAACTGATAACCCATTAAGACTATAATAATTTACAAATTTTACCTATACATAAATATTAAATATTAATCTCAATATCTTACTAGTTATGTTTTTGTCATTCAGCCTTCAATTCATACTTCATTATAACTTTGTGTTCACAACATCACATTATACAAACCGTGAACACTCAAAACCTAAAGTAAGAATACTATTCCTCTTAATTTCTCTTTGTGTTACACATGTTTAGTACTTTTCATGTTTGTTATTATTGTTTCTATTTTATGATCATGTGTAAGTTACATTGTTGTCTTGTCACGAAAAATTTATCAAAGAAGTCATATATTTGTTTGATAAATATTTTCTTCTTGGTTAAACCAAAAAACGAACCGTTAAGGACCAAAATCGATTAACCAAAAACCGATAAAAATATCTTATTGGTTTAGTGTATTTAAAAATCAAAAATCGATAAATCGAACCGATAATACATAAAATCGAACCGAAACGACCGATGCACACCCCTACATGTCACTATAAAACTAATGAAACACATAATTTATAAATGTGGATCAAGTGTTAAGGCTATGGAACAAAAATATGGATTATTGTATAATTTAGAATCTTCACCTGAAAATCAAAATAAGAACATGGTTTTGGAATCATTGGATTTAAGGAGTTGAGTGTGCAGCCTTTAGGGAAAAAGACAATTACCATTTCCATAAGTTTGAACTGCTT
This sequence comes from Solanum etuberosum, assembly GCA_029582245.1. Taxonomy (NCBI): domain Eukaryota; kingdom Viridiplantae; phylum Streptophyta; class Magnoliopsida; order Solanales; family Solanaceae; genus Solanum; species Solanum etuberosum. Next base: position 13,239 of record JAJONR010004272.1, read on the forward strand.
TGGTATAAATTGATATCACACATCAAGAATCCCATTACTTAAATATTCACTAACAACATTACTTGCTTCAGATATTTTACATTATTGTATGCATGGAAAATATTGTGCAGACTTTCGGAATGGCTAGGCCTAATTCATTAGAAATCAACCTATTAGACCAAATGTATAGATAGGTTGTGGCATCATTACTATCAAGTATCAACTATCAAAAGACGATTTCCAATCCAAAAAAGTAATAGAAAAGTTTACCAAACGTATACACATACAAATTTGTGTAGATAAATACAACATATTAGTGTTATCCCTCAAATGAGGTCTAGTCCAGATAAATAAGAAGATAAGAAAATTATATTGGTATGATGAGATCAAAAGGTATAAAAATTATGGAATTTAACGTCCTGAGCCATAAAGGTACCGACAGAAGATAAAGGCGTAAGAGAAAGAGCAAAACGCTGTCACATTTCTTACCTCACAACAGGCAAAAGTAGATTCTATAGAAAGAATATCAAAAAGGAAGAACGTGAACAAACCTCTTGACACAATTTTTTTAAACAATAATTCCACAAGCCTATGATCTTAATTAACTATTGTCATATTGAATATATACTTATCACTGTTCTCATTAAATTATAAATATCGTTTGCTTTAACAAACAACTCTTACCTTAAAATACTAAAAGAATTTTGACGGCAAGCCAACAAAGGTATTAGTAATTACTATAAATGATTTGATATCCCACACTAAAGTCAGCTTAAGTTTTTACACAACACAAACCATCTGAATTAATCAGATAGTTGTGATATTCAATAACACTAGACATCTGATTTAATCAGAACGATCACTTGTGAGAAACTTGTAATGAACTATGGAACAATCACTTCTCATGCCTATTTCCTAAACTTTGAAAAAGTAACTACACAAGGACAAAACAAAAAAAGTCATATGAAATGTCGAAATTGGTTGATTCATATGAAAGTACAATTCCATGAAACAAGCTGCAACATTGATTTTTGTGTTGTATTATTTTGTAAGTTTCAAACCATGATTCTTCAATATCAGGGGAGTATGCCTCTATCTAGATGGGATTTCTTCCTATTGTCATAAATTGCTTTTATAGGTTATCTATTTACGTCATTATTTTTCGATTTTGCTGCTCCTCGTTTGTAAGATTTTCTTGCATCATACTATTTTTCTTGTTCAACCAAGTTCCATAACTATATAATTAGGAACACCTGGTCCAAGGAAAAGGAGGAAAGAAATAAGATGTTTGAACAAGTAATATATATTACTAAAATCACAATGATTTATGCTTAACCCAACATTTACCTTTCATTTTCATTGGAGCTTCAAAGATTCCTTTACTAAGTTCAAGTTCGACCCTAAACAATTTATAACATGCGGTTCATGTTTTTTTACACCCAAATGAAGATTCCTTCTAGGCTAAATGACAAAGGAGAACGGGTAGCTTCCAAATATGACAATTTCATGAAAATATATCACAAATACAATAAACTATAGTTAAAGATAAAATAATAAAAGTGAATAAATATATTCAGCCTGAGACGCGGATATCTCGTTCTCTTTAAGGAGATTCTAGCCCACTACGATAAAATCTACTCTGAAAGCTCCACATAAGAACACATTCCTTTAACATATGCTTACTCTCTTTTGTACAGTGAATTAGTTGAACTTGAAATAGCTCAAAATAATATCATATGAAAAGTATATCCTTCTATATAAGAGAGAGTTTCTTCGGACGATCAAAAGGGAATTCTGTAATTTTACCCTTTCCCCTTCTGTCCATCGAAATAATTTTATCCATGTTGCTTTAGTTATAGCAAACAAGTATTACATACATATCTTTGTTTCTTACCCCTGGCTTTCCTCTGTTCTCTTTCCTTTCTCATTGTCACCCAATTTCAGCCTCTATTGCTTCTTCTTATGTTTCTCTGTTTCAGTCTCTCCCTCTCTACTAGACCATGTATTTAGTAATCTCAAATTGCATCAATTTTTATTTTATTTTTTTGGTTTGATTCTCACTGTTATGGAGGCTGAGGCACTCACATAAATCAACTCTAAGGTTTTGAATGAAAAATTGGTTTAATTTTGATCGAATATTTTGATTTTTGTTTAATAACTTTGATTTATCTTAATAATTTTTAAAATAATTATACATGAATTACTTATTTTGAAGGGCTAGTTTCGCATTTAAATAATTAATACCTGCATTGCTAATTTAGTAATTGAGGTTATATAAAATTGGAGCTAGAAAAGGAAAAAGTTGAATTTGGAAAAGTACTCTCTAAGGCTAATGTATTGAGTAAAATTTATTTTGAATCGTACACGAAAGGAACTTTATTTGTATATGTGCACGTGATAAAAAGAAATAAGGTACTCTATTTCAATACATACGTGTATTAGGTTGAATAAGACCCAATTTCTTTTGAAATCTTGAATATGCCAATATAGTCAATGAATATTAGATACATTCATTTACAAAGATTTCACCATCTCACGGAGAGCTAGACTAGATGTAAAATGTAAGCATATTAATCTTGCTGAAGATGAAAACATAAAAGAAAATCAATGAGTGTATGAGGATTTTCGTTGATTTATCACTTTGACAATGTTCACTTGTTCAAAAATACTTTTTAATTGATTTACCAATCTAGACAACACAAAGCATCATTAAATACTAAGGATGACATACAACTGACTTAATAACATAAGAACTCCATAATCTTTTATTTTATAATTTTAAACCACATATAAATGAATAACTGAAGAATAACAACAAGTGACTTAATAAAAAGGCAAGAATTGACCATAATAGAAGACTTGATCGCTAGTAAAGTCTTCTTCTAGCATGAATTCAATTTCAAGAACTCGAATTATCAACTCCATGATAACTTTGAGTTTAAGATTACTCATCCTCTTCTGGCTCAGGGGCAACATTTAAATCAAACTTATGATGCTCGACCAGAATACCACTTTGTGTTTTTTTTTGAATTTTCTCTACTCGCAACTTCAATGCCAGCCTCTGCTCCTTCATGTGTTGATCTGGAGGTATTTCTGAGCTAGGGTGCATAATCTTATGCATTAGTATACGTTTTTTTTATTTCTCGTTACATGCTTGTAATTCTTTATGGAGATTTTCCGATGCCTCAAAGTCATTTGATTTACCCTCAGCATAATCACGTTAGTGATCCTCTTGTTTCACTTTGAAAAATTTATCAATTATTTCATCTATGCTTGTGGAACCATAGGAATATGGTTTTCCACCGGGAGAAAAGAGCATAACACCGACATCTTCTCCAGTTCGAGTTGCAAACTTAGCTGCATCCTGGAACAAACTTTTTTTTCTTTTTGAGAAACTCATAGCACGCGCTCTCTCAGACTCAATCAGTTTTATTTAAATCTTTTGCTTGCCTTTTTTTGTCTCATTTTCCATTGCAAAAGAAAATAAGATAAAGAAGAAAGTAAAATGTTTTTGTTGAATAAGGCTGAGCAATTCTAAGAAGAACACTTGTGTATTTATAGTAGATGCCTGAGTGTATTTCTCACGAGTATTGTAATATTTTCTTGTTATGAGTCTAGCTATCACGTGTATTGTCATGTTTATTTAATGCTTTCATATTGTGATTCTATCTTTCACGTGTATTGTCATGTTTGTTTAATGCATTTATATTATGAGTCTATTATCACTTTTATTTAGTATTTTCATATTATGACATTCTATTACAAGATTATCTTGTAACTAGACAAAAATTATGAAGTTGCAAGGTAATAATGCCGAATTGAATTTAAAAACATATAAAAATAAAATAAAGAATGCTTACATTTATAATGGAATTCAAAAGGTGGGCCAATTAAAGCAATGCTAGAGCTATCTCATTGTGATATATAGGTCATAAGTTCAAGCCGTGAAAGCAACAACTAATGTTAGTGTCAATTGTCCATCACAAACCAAATCATTACCAAGATTCTACTAATACAATATGTTTTATGAAATGGATTACCGTAACACCTCAGATTCGGAATGGAGTTTAGATTGAAAAGTTTAGAAATGTTGTAGGAATATGGTTCTACGGATTGACCTATGGGTGGTATAGCTTTCTACGGGTCATAGGAAGGGTCTCGTAACTATGTAAGATTTTTGGAAAATGAAAAGTCTCTGATGTATGACCTACGTATTGACAGGATAATTCGTAGACTGTATGATGGGTCATAGATGGAATCCGTAGGAGGGTTCTACACTTAGTGAATTGGATGGATTTGTGATCTACGGGCAGGACCTGTGGGTCATGATATTCTCTATGGGTTGTAGAGTGTATTCGTAATTGGTGTTTGGACTTTGGGGATTTTTTGGTTACTTTATAACTATGGGTATGACCATGGTTTGTAGACCAGACGACGAGTTATAGAGTGGACTCGCTGGATTTGATCAGATCTTCAAGCTCCAGTTGTTGATCTACCGTTTGAAAGGATGGACCGTATGTGCCCTGCGAACCATAGACCCCCAAATGTAGGTCTGTCCGACAGTTATATCTTTAGGGTACTTGGGTCTTTTCCTGTGCATTTACTGTCTAAACTATATCGTTCTGACACTAATTCTAAGACTTATAACTACTTTTCAATTCCTAAAAATACCCAAACCCTCTCATTCTCCCAAATCCCCATTTTCCATCCAAATTTATCTTCTCCAATTCTCTATCAAGCTCAAGGAAAAAAGTTAGGGTTCCAAACTTCAAGTCTCCCCCTCTCACTTACTTTACTAGACTTCGATTATAAAAGTATGTCGGAATTGACCAATGGATCCCATTCATCCATTGGGTCTCAACAGAATCTCAAGTCTTAAATTCAATTTCACCTAATTTTATTAGGGTTTCATAAAATCTCTGTGGATCTCATTTAATTTGATTAAATTATTTAATTTCAATCTTCTTATTCACATTTTGATTAAACCACGTGATTTCCAATTGATTTCATATAAATCCATAATTTTTACTTGATTATAATGATGTTGTTACGAAGGTAACTTATGAATTTATGCAGTATGATTTATTAAAGTTATGCATATTTTATGAAAATGATTGTTATGAACTGAGGATGCTAATGAGCTGGGTATCGATGAATTATAAAATGTTTTCTCACATATTATGTAATCATGGTTGTGAAAGGTTTTCTCACACATGTATGAATCATGATTATTAAGAGCTACTCTATAATAACTTATGATTGGTTTGGCAGTTTAATTGTGTTTTTCCAAGTATGTTAATGTGAATATGATTATGACTAATTCCATTGGAATTTTACTTAGCACCGAGAGGACATTGAGATGTAGGCTCTACCGTTAGTAAAGGTCGAGTCTCTAGAAGCAATCTTCTTGTCCCAAACTACATTCCTCCGTAAGATTCTCTTAAATGACCTAGATAGTTGATCCACAAATTACATATGAATGTGTGTTATGAAGACTATCTTGGAAAGTAGAATCCATTTTTTTGATGTGAGGGTTACATAGGATTTTATGTTACAGTTCACATGGTTTTAGTGTCGGTTAACAGTAATATCCCACAGTACAAACTATGTTACCTTCAAAGGTTTTATGAAAGTTTCATTATGTTTTAAGAATGCATTGACCTTGTTTATGGCTTACGATTCATTAAAGGTTTTTACTCATATATTAGCTTGATCATGCATATCATGTTTAAATCCTCATATGATCATGTTTATGTCTTCTGATGTATTTCCCCATACTTAGTACATTACATGTACTAATGCATACTTGTGCCTATATTGTTTTATAATATAGGGTCCGACGTATCTCCTTTCGCTCGTGGCTAGCTCGAATTGTTACTCTATACCTTGGGGGAAAGACCATTAATACTTTTATTTCTTTTTGTTGAGACTTTGTACATGGTGTATGAGCTACGTCCCAACCACTCCTATGTTGGTTTAGTTTGGCTTGTCAAGATAAAGTTTGTTATTTTGCACTTATGTTTAGACCTCTTTTATGATATGAGACTTTCTACTTAAGTGTTCCTTTTTTTGTTTTCTATTGTGTTGAATGTATGTCAAGTGGCTTGTATAGGGCCTCTTGGGGTCCTATACGCCATGTCATGTCTAGGGTATACTTTGGGTCGTGAAAAACTTGGTATTCAGAGAAAAAGGTTTAGAAAAGGTTCTAGGATATCTGACAAGCCTCGTCAAGTAGAGTCTTGATCATAAGTGTGAAATGCGCCACATTTATGACTAGTAGGCTACAAGGCGTTTGAAAAAATTCACTTCTTTCACTACTCTAAAGTCCTGCCATAGAGTTCATCTCTATAAATGTCTTTCTCCTAACTCTATTCCGATGTTTTTCACGATAAGGCTCCCCAAAGAGCTTATGTGAGAAGGAATGTAGGTGAGAATGTGGAGCCCGAGGTTCCTCGAATTCCATTGATCCTTTGGATGAACAAGTGACTCATTTTGTTTTCCAAGCTGCTTTCCAAGTCTTAGCTCAAGCTATCACGCCCCAAGCTAATAGAGAAACCGCTACTCTTATGAACCCAAATATGGGTACGATGACAACAAGGATAAGGGACTTCACTAGGATGAATCCTCTGAAGTTTCATGGGTCAAAAATTGATGAGGATGCTCAAGAGTTCATTGATGAGGTGTATAAAATAGTGGAGAATATGGGAGTGTCACCAGTGGAAAAGGTGGAATTGACCGCTGATAAACTTAAGGGTGTTGCTCAAGTTTGGTTCAACCAATGGAAGGAATAGAAGGTTATTGATGTGGGTCCTCTTGATTGGTCAAGTTTCTTCTAATTCTTTGACTCATAAGTTCAATAAGGATAGGGTGTCTAACCCCAAGCCTAAAAAAGTGGTGGTAATGGATCTTCTACTCCTACTTGCCAAAAGTGTGACAAGAGTCATTCGGGAAAATACTTAGATGGTACAGATGGTTTCTTTAGTAGTGGGAGCAGTGATCACAAGATGAGAGTTTGTCTGACCAAAGGGGAGGGATGGTAAGCAACCTCAGCCTAGTGGTTCTACCTCGGGTGCTCCTCTTCAAAATAGGTTCTATGCTCTAGAGACTCGACATGATCATGAGGGTTATCCAGATGTTGTGACCGGTATGTTGGGTGCTATATTATCATTTGTTATCCCTTATATGGCCATACAATTTGATATTCGTCATGAAATCCTTTCTGATCATTTTTTATCTCTACTCTCGTTGGTGATTCTATTGGTTCTGAGAGAGTTTATAAATATGGCCCTATATTTATGTTTCTCATAAAGTCACTCTGTTGATCTTATAGAGCTTGATATGTTAGATTTTGATGTTATTCTTGGGATGGATTGGCTTCATTCATTTTATGATTCCATAGATTGTAGGACCTAGTTGGTAACATTCATGGTTCCGAACGAACCTATCATGTCACGTGAAGGGGGAAATTGTGCTCTTAAGGGTCAATTTATATCTTGCCTAAAATCTAGTAAAATGATTACTAAGGGTTGCATTCATCATCTTGTTCGGGTTAGGGATACAGATTTTGAAACCCCTACTTTTGAGTCTATTTAGAATGTAAATGAGTTTCCTGAAGTGTTTCCTAATGATCTTCTGTGTATTCCTTCCAAAAGTAAAATATACTTAGTTCTTGGCCTTCTCACAAATACACAACCTATATCTATTCCTCTTTTTTTCCGAATGGCCCCGATAGGACTTAAATAATTAAAGGATCAGTAAAAAGACTTATAGGATAAGAAATTCATTAGACCGAATACCTCACCATAGGGTGCTCCAATTTTATTTGTTCAAAAGAAGGATGGTTCTTTCTGAATGTGCATTTACTATCGACAATTGAATAAGGTTACCATAAAAAATAAGTATCATATTCCAAGGATTGATGACTTGTTTGATCAACTCTAAGGTGTGAGTTTCTACTCCAAGATTGACCTTTGGTCAGGTTATCACCAACTGAGGGTGAAGAAAAATCACACTCCGAACAAGGATTTCCGAACACGGTATGGTGATTATTAGTTTTTGATAATATCTTTTGGTTTGACTAATGCCCTGACAGCGTTTATGGATTTGATATATTGGGTCTTTAAGAAATATCTTTACATGTTCGTGATTTTGTTTATTGATAATATTTTGATTATTCACATAGCTAGTGAGGATGAACATGTTGAACATTTGAAGATTATGTTGTAATTCTCAAGGATCGTGAATTGTATGTTAAGTTTAGAAAATGTGAGTTTTTGTTGAGTTTTTTTGCTTTCCTTGGCCATATGGTCTCCGGTGAAGGTATTTAAGTTGATCTTAAGAATACGCTAAATAATAAGTATTGGCTATTTCTAATAATTGGCATGGATAAAGTAAAGGAAATTTATCGAAAATGCTAAATAATAAGCCTAAGGACAAAGCTGTCAGTCCGGTGCAACCAAAATAACTAACTGAAAAGGTAGTTACTAACCACCTATCCAGAAAGTAGTTAGGAAGTTAGTTGATTAATCCCTTCACTAATCTCTGCATTATATATATTGTACTAGTACTGTAATTACATAGAAGACAAGATATTACTCTCAATAAGAAATCATCTCTCTATTCTTTATCATCTTTTCTTACTGTTTCATCTTGTTTAATTGAGTTCTTGTATTTCTCATTCATGGAAGCCTCAATTGAAGGCTAATCATTTAATTAGAACATGAAAATAAACACGATAAACTCTTATCTAGAACTCGAGTTTCTGTGAATATGGGATATCAAGAACTTCAAAAAGGATATATTTTATATGACTTAACTGATTGTGTGTTCTTTGTAAACAGGGATGTGTTGTTCAATGAAATGATATTCCCATTTCATAATAGGGATTCCCCTACTAAGCATATGTTTGTGGATACCACCTGAATAGTTGAAGAATCAAATAGTTGGCTCACTCCACAAATATGTACTTAGGGTGTAATCCCTGAGACTCCTACTATTCCCGATCAACATCAACATATACAAGTGCAGACACAACCATCTATAGACATGCTATAACCTGAACCTGAGCAAGTTTCTAGTCATCTTTTAGAACCTGTAGAGGTTGTGCAACCTCAACAAAAAAAATCAAGAAGAAGAACTCAACCACCATAATGGATGAAGGACTTTGTGTCCTTGAATATCCATCAGGATACACCTTATGGTATGGACAAGTGTCTAAGCTATGATGGAAATATCAAGCATGTATAACAACCATGTATACTATGACGGAGCCAAAAACATACTCAGAAGCTGTTATGGATCCAAGGTGGGTAGAAGCAATGGAGTCTGAGATAGAAGCATTGAATAACAACCACACTTGGGATATTGTTTTTTTGCCTCCTGGGAAAGAACCCATAGGTTGCAAATGGATCTACAAAGTCAAGTATAAATCAACAGAAGAGGTAGAAAGGATAAAGGAAAGGCTTGTTGCTAGGGGTACAACCAGAAGGAAAGTATTAACTACATTGAAACATTTTCACCTGTAAATAAAATGAAATCAGCGAGAACTGTTCTATCAACTGCAACACAAAATTAGTGGCATATACATCAAATGCATGTTTTCAATGATTTTATACAAGGTGATTTGGTTGAAGAGATTTATATGCAACTGCCTCAAGGATTTACGAGTCAGGGGGAGAAACATGCAGTCTGCAGACTAGTTAAATCCTTATATGGATTAAAACAAGCTCCTAAGCAATGGAATGATAAGTTGACTAAAGCGATGTTAAGGTTTGGTTTTAAGCAAAGTGACTATAATCACTCCTTGTTTATCCAGAAAACATTTAAAGGTACATCCATGGTTCTTTTTTATGTGGATGATATGCTAATTACTGGGACAGTTTTGAAATAATTGAGGAAACCAAAGGGAAGTTGAAATAAACCTTTAAAATGAAGGATCTAGGTGAGTTGAAATATTTCCTTGTATTGAGTTTGCAAAGTCAAAGGAAGGAATTGTGATGCACCAAAGGAAATACACTTTAGAGGTCATATCTAAAGTTGGACTTGGAGGTGCTAAACCTATTGCAACACCATTAAACATCAATGTCAAGTTGACCACAAAGTAGTTTGATGAACACACTAAGACATCAGGCAAAGATCCACCAACTGATCAAGCAATGTATCAAAGATTAATTGGCAAACTTTTATATTTGACTATGACAAGTCCTTAAATAACATATGGAGTACAAACTCTAACTCAATTTCTCCAACAACCTAAGAAATCTCACATGGAAGCTGCTTTAAGAATAGTAAAAAATGTGAAAGAATCATCTGGACAAGGGATTTTATTATCTAGCAATCAGAAGATTATAGACAGTGTATACTATGACTCAGATTGGGTGTCTTTCCCCCATTCAAGGAAGTCAGTAACAAGATATCTTATCAAGTATGGTGATTCTTTAGTAACTTGGAAATCAAAGAAGCAGTCTACTATATATCGAAGTTCTGCAGATGCAGAATACAGAAGCATAACATCTGTAACTTCAGAACTAGTGTGGTTTCTTGGACTTGTGAAAGAACTTGGTATTGACATAAAGCAACCTACTGATGTATACACATATAGCGAAGCAGCAATCCTAATTGCAGCTAATCCAGTCTACCGTGAAAGGATAAAGCACATATTGATCTGTTCCAAATATATTCCTACAACTGATCAACCTGCTGATCTACTGACCAAAGGCCTAAGAAAAGTACAACATTATTATCAAACTTCCAATCTAGGAACTGTAAAACCTCGGCCTTAGAAAGAGCTAAATTTAGAAACAACTAATTTAGAAAGAGAAAATTTGAGATTTGTTCAAGTGAAGCTTAAGTTGTGAGTTGTGGGTCAACTTCAAATAACCATAACTTTAAGTACATGATGAGTTAGGTGGCCCATAAGATATCAAATGAAAGGTCTTGAAATCCTCTTTCCAACGCCACCGAGTTTGCTAAGTTTCAAGTTCAGATGAGGGAGATATGCCCAATTGAGCCTTTCCAGTTAAGAAAATTTACTTGAATTAATGAGGGGTATTTTGGCCTTTTCCTTACCCCCTCAGATTTAAACGATTTTAGTAATATTTTAGGGTTCAAAATTGATTTAGGTCAGTTTTCACAATCCTAAATACTCTTAGGGTTTTGAGAAGAGTTCAAGAGGAGAAAAGAGGAAAGGTTAAAGGCGTTCGTCAAGGTTCTTGAGATTGGTCGAGGAATTTCGCCAAGGGTTGATCCCTAAGAGGTATGTAAAATTGTATACTATTGGGTTCGTTCACCCACACGCCAATCATGTGAAGTTCATCCGTAATTTCAATCCTGAGGTTGAAAGATTTGAGTTCTTGGTGGGTGTTCTTGAGGTTTTGTTCGTCATGGCTTGTTTATAGAGTTTGATGAATTCTTGAGGTGAGGATTTAAATCTTTGGGAGTTGTTCTTGAGGGAAAGTGAGTAGATTTTTGTGTACTTGTATTGGGTAATTGAACCTATTGAAAATTTGAGGAAAACAATCGATTCTAGGCGAATTAGGGTCAGAAAACAAGAAGAAAAATTCATCGGATTGACCTGAGGAAGGGCTGGCGCGGCGCACCCCAGATGCACCAGAGGGGCTAGCGTGGAGCTCCAGCAGTGCGCCAGAATGAGGTCTCTGAAGTCTAGGGGCTGGTGCCAGGGTCGCCTGCCCCTACCCCTTTTCCGTCGTTTGCTCCGTCTAAAGTTCTTTTAAACTGTACATTCCCTCCTTTCTGATTCTAACTACTCTAAACTACATTTAAACATCGAGAGATCCTTCATAACATGAATCATAACCCTTGAATTCATAATTCATAATTCAAATTCAAGGTAGAGTTAGGAGTAAAGTCTTGAGAGTTCTTTCGAGTCATTTTGAGAAGTATTTTACAATCTTTTAGAACTTGTTTTAAGACTTGAGTACTTGAGTATGAGGATGAGGAGAAGTGAGTTTCATTTTTCAAAATGAATATATGGGAACTAAGTATTCCCAAGAGTAAATGTTTTTATATTTAAAATGAGAGGAAACATCAATTTCTAAAAGAGTTTTGAGGAGTTTTTGAGTACTATCTCTTTTAAGAGTAACCTTTTGAGTAATAATCTCCAAGTTTGAGGATGAGGAAATGATTTTAAACATATGAGCTGAGTTATATAATTGGGAGTAGTATTGATCACCGATATAGGGACGAGTTCAAACAACTCAAAGTCCTCATAAACCATGTTGCCACCGTGGGTAGAAAGGGTCATACTTTTTAGATGATTCCTTATTGATTTTTAAGCATAGCTTAGTGGATCCACTTTGTTGAGGATGTCTTATACTCCGGCAAGGTATAGGACAGTTTTGGCAGCGTGGGTGAGACGTTGTATCTTCACATAGCTCATAGTGATGGTTGTCGGTTAGAGAATCTCCCAAATTGAGTTATTGTGTATCTTTACATACAAACTGAGTTATTATTGTATTTTTAAATACAATGAGTTGTTATCTACTATTTTAAATGCTTTATATGAACTGCATTTTTATTGTTGTTTTTATACTGCATTTAGTTGAGTATCTATGAGTTGAGGTTGAGTTGAGTAGAGTTGAGGTGAGTATGCTTCCTTATTTCCAAGTTCAAGCTTTTATGTTATGTTCAGTATTCCCCTTGCATGCTCGTACATTCAATGTACTGATGTCATTTGGCCTGCATCATTTCATGATGTAAATACAGGAGATCAGGTTCATCAATAGGCCCTTCGTTGATACCATTTGCAGTTCCAGAGTTGCTTGGTAAGCCTCCTTGCTTCCAGAGGATCCCTTATTTATTATTTCAGTTTGGTTAGGATGATCGGGGGTCTTGTCCCGACATCCCTCATAGTATTAGAGGCTTCATAGATAGACAGTAGCAGTTGAGGAGTCTTTTTATTTATTTGTTAAATGTTTTAAAGACTTGAGTTGCCTATTTCGGGCTAGTTGAATATTCTATTATAGTCTGAGTTATTCATTTGAGAAAATTGAGTTACAACTTTACTTTTGAGTTCATCTTATGCTGAGTAAGTCTTCCGTTGAGAGTTGAGCCAGGCCAAGGGTTCACTTGGGGCCAACAATGGTTATCGATTGCCAGTTACATCTAGGGTGTAGGCTTGGGGCGTGACAAACTTGGTATCAGAGTACAGAGTTCAAGATTCATAGGGTGTCTATGAAGCCGCGTCTGTAGAGTCCTGGTTATCACTGTGAAGCGCGCCACATCTATAATTAGGAGGCTACGACATTTAGGAACTATCTCACTTCTTTCATACTCTTTTCATGCGATAAAGTTCAACTCTATGAAGTTTCTTTCTAATTGGTGCTTGCGTGTATCTTTCATATCATTCCTCCACGAAGAGTTGTTCGAGGTCGTCCTATTAGGAGGAATATTGATCCCTAGGATCAAGGGGTTCCCAATGCACCAGAAGTGCAACCCCAAGAAGAGGTCACTAATGCTGTGTTTCGGGATGCTATCTGGATGTTGAATCAAGTTGTGACAAACCAAGCTGGGCAACAAAGAGGGAATCGACAAGATGTGGCTGATACATCCAGAATCCGTGAGTTCTTGATGATGAATCCTCCATACTTGACCGGTTGAAGTGTCACTGAGGATCCGGAAAACTTTGTGGAAGATTGGCAGAAGGAGTTTAAGGTTATGCATGTTGCTGATGCTGAGTGTGTGGAACTAGATGCATACCAATTGAAGGGTGTTGCTAGAATCTAGTTTGACCAATGGAAGAAGAGTAGAGCTGAAGGAGCACCAATTATGAGCTGGTGTGTGTTTGAAGGTGCCTTTATGGGGAATTTCTTTCCCCGTGAACTGAGAGAGGCAAAGGTAAGAGAATTCCTTACTCTTAAGCATGAATCCATGAGTGTGCATGAGTACAACCTCAAGTTCACTCAACTTTCCCATTATGCTCCGGAGAGAGTTGCAGATATGAGGAGAAGGATGAGCTTGTTTGTGTCTGGGTTGTCTCGTCTGTCAATCAAAGAGGGTAAGGCGGCGATGTTGATAGGGGACATGGACATAGCAAGGATGATGATCCATGTCTAACAGGTTGAGGAAGATAAGCTGAGGGATAGAGAAGAGTTCCGAAATAAGAAGGCTAAGACAACAAGAAATGAATCCGAGCAGAATAAGAGTAATGTGAACCGAACATCTTTTCAGGAAAAGACAAATGGACCTGCTCCATCATCTGCTAGTGCACCTGCACCAAAGAATAGAGGTGAGTACAAGAATCAGAATTCTCAGAACTTTAGAGCTAAACCTGCACAATCTCAAGGTAGTGTGGTACAAGGAGGTAATTGGACTCCTTCATATGCTAATTATGGTAGGAACCACCCAGGAGCGTGTTGTGATGGCTCCACTGGTTGCTTCAAGTGTGGTCAAGCAGGTCACTTCATGAGAGAGTGCCCGAAGAACAGGCATGGTAATAGTAATGGGGGGCAATAGAGCCCAATCTTCTTCAGTGGCTCCGCCAGACAGAGTTGCACCTAGAGGAGCTACTTCAGAGACAGGCGGAGGAGTAAATCATCTGTATGCTATCACCAGTCATCAAGATCAAGAGAATTCACCAGATGTTGTCACTAGGATGATCAAAGTCTTTACTTTTGATGTATATGCATTTCTAGATCCAGGTGCGAGTCTATCTTTTGTGACTCCATATATTTCTATTAGGTTCGATATTATCCCCGAACAACTTCTTGATCCCTTCAGTGCTTACACACATGTTGGTGAGTCTATTCTAGCTGAGAGAGTTTATCGTGATTGTACCATTTCTATCAATCACAAGGACACCATGGCTGACTTAGTCGAGTTAGAATGGTGGACTTTGATGTTATTCTAGGTATGGACTGGCTTCATGCTTGTTATGCCTCAGTTGATTGTAAAACTCGAGTAGTTAATATCCAGTTTCCTAATAAGCCAGTTTTTGACTGGAGGAGTACTTCACCAGTGCCTAAGGGTCATTTTATTTCGTACCTTAAGGAGAAAAAGTTAGTTTCCAAGGGGTGCATCTATCACTTAGTCCGAGTTAATGACTCTAGTGTTGAGACACCACCTATTCAGTCAGTTCAGTTATGAGTGAGTTTACAGAGGTCTTTCCAGATGATATTCCCGGAGTCCCTTTTGAGAGAAAAATAGACTTCGGTATAGATATTCTTCCTGATACTCGTCCTATCTCTATTCCACCATATAGAGTGGCTCCCGCTGAGTTGAAAGAGTTAAAAGAGTAGTTGAAATACCTTCTTGAGAAAGGTTTCATTCGACCAAGTGTCTCACCTTGGGGTGCTCCAGTCTTATTTTTGAGGAAGAAAGATGGTTCTCTTAGGATGTATATTGATTACCACCAATTGGACAAGGTTACTATAAAGAATAAGTATCCTCTTGTGAGAATTGATGATCTATTTGATCAACTTCAGGGTGCCACTTGTATTTCTAAGATAGACCTCAGATCTGGCTATCATCAACTGAGAGTAAGAGAAAGTGAGACCCCTAAGACAACATTCAGGACCCGATATAGTCATTATGAGTTTCTAGCCATGTCATTTGGTTTGACTAATTCTCCTACAGCGTTCATGAACCTTATGAATAGAGTGTTTAAGTATTATCTTGACATGTTTGTTATCGTTTCAATGATGATATTCTGATTTATATGAGGAATAAGAAGGACCATGCTAGTCATCTCAGAGTAGTTCTCCAAACTCTCAGAGATAGAGAGTTGTATGCCAAATTTTCCAAGTGTGAGTTTTGGCTTGAGTCAGTGGCGTTCTTAGGCCATATTGTTTCTGGTGATGGAATTCAAGTTGACACTTAAAAGATTGAAGCAGTGCAGAACTGGCCTAGACCCATATCTCCAACTAATATTAGGAGTTTCATGGGATTGGCTGGTTATTATAGAAGGTTTGTCAAGGGGTTTTCATCTATTTCATCCACATTAACAAAGTTAACTCAGAAGACAACAAAGTTTCAATAGTCTGAAGCTTGTGAGAAAAGCTTTCAGGAATTGAAAACTAGGTTGACTACTACCCCAGTATTGACCTTACCAGAAGGTACACAAGGTTTTGTTGTGTATTGTGATGCGTCTAAAGTTGGACTGGGTTGCGTATTGATGCAGAATGGCAAGGTTATAGCTTATGCCTTCAGACAGCTTAAGATTCACGAGAGGAATTACACAACCCATGATCTAGAGTTGGCTGCGGTAGTGTTTCTTTGAAAATATGGCGTCACTATCTCTATGGTGTTCATGTTGATGTATTCACCGACCACAAGAGTCTTTAGTATGTATTCAGTCAGAAAGAGCTTAATCTCAGACATAGGAGGTGGTTGGAGTTACTCAAGGATTATGACATGAGTATTCTCTATCACCCAGGTAAGGCTAATGTGTTGCTGATGCCTTGAGCAAGTTGTCTATGGGTAGCACTTCCCATGTTGAGGAAGGCAAGAAAGAGTTAGCAAAAGATGTGCACATACTTGCACGATTGGGAGTCCGATTAATGGATTCCAATGAAGGTGGAGTGGTGGTGATGAATGTGGCTGAATCATCACTAGTGTCCGAAGTGAAAGAGAAACAAGACCAATACCCTATTTTACTTGAATGAAAGGCAAGTGTTCATAAGCAGAAGGTGATGGCTTTTGAACAAGGAGGAGATGGAGTGTTGAGATATCAAGGTAGATTGTGTGTACCAAAGGTGGATGAACTCCAAGACAGGATTGTGGAGGAAGCTCATAGCTCTAGA
This sequence comes from Solanum etuberosum, assembly GCA_029582245.1. NCBI lineage: Eukaryota > Viridiplantae > Streptophyta > Magnoliopsida > Solanales > Solanaceae > Solanum > Solanum etuberosum. The sequence goes on from JAJONR010004272.1 coordinate 29,975, forward strand.
TACTCTATCCGTCCGGGTTCCACAAAGATGTACCGTGACTTGAGAGAAGTCTATTGGTGGAGTAGTATGAAGAGGTGTATTGCAGAGTTCGTTGCTAAGTGCCCGAATTGCCAACAAGTAAAGGTAGAGCACCAGAGGCCCGGTGGTATGGCTCAGAACATAGAACTTCCAGAATGGAAGTGGGAGATGATCAATATGGATTTCATTATTGGTTTGCCACAGTCTCACAAGCAGTATGATTCGATTTGGGTGATTGTAGATCGGATGACTAAATCAGCCCATTTCTTACCGATAAAGACTACTTTTTCAGCGGAATATTATGCCAAGTTATATATTCAAGAGGTAGTAAGACTTCATGGAGTTCCGGTGTCCATCATTTCATATTGAGGTGCGCAATTCACCACACAATTGTGGAAGTCTTTCCACAAAGTTTTGGGTTCAAAGGTAAATTTAAGTACTGCTTTCCATCCTCAGACTAATGGTCAAGCAGAGTGCACAATTCAAACTTTAGAGGATATGTTGAGGGCGTGTGTGATCGCTTTCAAGGGTAATTGGGATGATTACTTACCTCTCATTGAGTTTGCTTACAACAACAGTTACCACTCTAGCATCCAGATGGCTCCTTATGAGGCCCTTTATGGGAAAAGATATAGATCCCCTATTGGATGGTTTGAGGTTGGTGAAGCTGGGTTGATAGGACCGGACTTGGTTCATCAAGCTATGGAGAAAGTGAAGATCATTCAAGAAAGGTTGAAAACAACACAAAGTCGTCAAAAATCCTATACAGATGTAATAACAATAGACTTGGAGTTTGAGGTGGATTATTGGGTTTACTTGAACGTTTCACCCATGAAGGATGTTATGAGATTTGGTAAGAAGGGGAAGCTTAGTCCCCAGTATATTGGTCCTTACAGGATATCCAAGAGGACTGACAATGTAGCCTATGAGTTGGAGCTACCGCCAGAGTTAGCGGCAGTCCATCCGGTATTCCACATTTCAATGTTGAAGAAGTGTATGGGCGATCCTTCAGTTATTATACCTACTAAAAATATTAGTATTAAGGATAGCCTATCTTATGAGGAGGAACCCATTGAAATACTTTATCGTCAGGTTCGCAAGTTGAGAACCAAGGAGGTAGCATCAGTCAAGGTCTTATGGAGGAATCAATTGGTTGAGGAAGCTATTTGGGAGGCCAAGGAGGATATGAAGAAGAGATACCCCATCTCTTTGAGTCCGGAGAAATTCCAAATCAAGGTACTAATTTTTTTCTTGGTACTCTTTAAATTGATATGTTGAGTGTGTTAAATTGATTGTGAGGTGTTTGAGTTGGGTGTAGATGTTTCCACCCTCATTTCTTCTTAGAGTAATCTCATTCGAGGATGAATGTTCCCAAGGGGGAGATATTGTAACACCTCGGCCTTAGAAAGAACTAAATTTAGAAAGAACTAATTTGGAAAGAGCAAATTTGAGATTTGTTCAAGTTAAGCTTAAGTTGTGAGTTGTGGGTCAACTTAAAATGACCATAACTTTCAGTACAGGATGAGTTAGGTGGACCATAAAGTATCAAATGAAAGGTATTGTAATCCTCTTTCCAACGCCACCGAGTTTGCTAAGTTTCGAGTTTTCACGAGGGAGATATACCTGTTTGAAGTCAGCCTATCTAGTTAAGGAAATTTACCCGAATTAATGAGGGGTATTTTTATCTTTTCCTTACCCCCTTAGCTTTAAATATTTTTAGTAATATTTTAGGGGTAAAAACTGATTTGGGTCAGTTTTCACAATCTTAAATACACTTAGGGTTTTGAGAAGAGTTCAAGAGTAGAAAACATGAAAGGTTCAAGGCATTCGTCAAGGTTCTTGAGATTGGTCGAGGAATTTTGCCAAGGGTTGATCCCTAAGAGGTATGTAAGCTTTCATATTGGTGGGTTCGTTCAATCACACACCAATCATGTGAAGTCCATCCATAATTTTGTTCTTGAGGTTGAGTGATTTGAGTTCTTGATGGGTGTTCTTGAGGTTTTGTTCGTCATCCCTTGTTTATAGAGTTTGATGAATTCTTGAGGTGTGGATTTAAATCTTTGGGGGTTGTTCTTGAGGTAAAGTTAGTAGAATCTCGTGTACTTGTATTGGGTAATTAATCTAAGGAACATTTGAGGAAAATAATCGATTCTAGGCTAATTAGGGTCAGAAAACGAGAAGAAAAGTTCATCGAATTGACCTGGGGAAGGGCTGGTGCGCCGCGCCGCAGATAAGCCAGAGGGGCTGGTGTGGTGCGCCAGTAGTGCACCAGAATGAGGTCTCTTAAGTCTAGGGGTAGACACCCCGCGCCAGCAGTGCGCCAGGGTCGCCTGCCCCCACCCTTTTTACCATTGTTTGCATCGTCTAAAGTTCTTTTAAAGTGTACCTTCCCTCCTTTCTGATTCTAACTACTCTAAACTACATTTAAACATCGAGAGATCCTTCATAACATGAATCATAACTCTTGAATTCATAATTTAAATTCAAGGTAGAGTTAAGAGTAAAGTCTTGAGAGTTCTTTTGAGTCATTTTGAGAAGTCTTTTACGATCTTTTAAAACTTGTTTTAAGACTTTAGTACTTGAGTATGAGGATGAAGAGAGTTGAGTTTCATTTTTTAAAATAAATATACAGGAACTCAGTATTCCCAAGAGTAAAACATTTAAAATGAGAGGAAACATCGATTTCCAAAAGAGTTCATGAGGAGTTTTTGAGTACTATCTCTTTTAAGAGAAACCTTTTGAGTAATAATCTCAAAGTTTGAGGATGAGGAAATATTTTTAAACAGATGAGCTGAGTTATATTATTGGGAGTAGTATCGAGCACCGATATGGGGACGAGTTCAAACAACTCAAAGTCCTCATAAATCATGTAGCCAACGTGGGTAGAAAGGGTCATACTTTTTAGATGATTCCTTATTATTTTTTAAGCATAGCTTAGTGGATCCACTTAGTTGAGGATGTCTTATACTCCAGCAAGGTATAAGACAGTTCTGCCAGGGTGGGCGAGACCCTATATCATCACATGGCTGATTGTTATGGTTGTCGGTTAGAGAATCTCTCAAATTGAGTTATTTTTTATCTTTACATACAAACTGATATTTTTAAATACATTGAGTTTTTATCTACTGTTTTAAATTCGTTATATAAACTGCATCTTTATTGTTGTTTTTATACTGCATTGAGTTGAGTATCCATGAGTTGAGGTTGAGTTGAGTAGAGTAGAGTTGAGGTGAGTATGTTTCCTTCTTTCCGAGTTCAAGCTTTTATGTTATGTTCAGTATTCTCCTTGCATGTTCGTACATTCAATGTACTAATGCCATTTAGCCTACATCATTTCATGATGCAGATAGAGGAGATCTGGGTCATCAACAGGCGCTTCGTTGGTACCACTTGCAGTTCCAGAGTTGTTTGGTGAGCCTCTTCGCTTCCGGAGGATCCCTTATTTATTATTTCAGTTTGGTTAGGATGATTGGGGGTCTTGTCCCGACATCCCTCATAGTATTAGAGGCTTCATAGATAGACAGTAGCAGTTGAGAAGTCTTTTCATTTCTTTGTTAAATGTTTTAAAGATTTGAGTTGCCTATTTCGGGCTAGTTGAATATTCTATAATATTCTGAGTTATTCATTTGAGACAATTGAGTTACAGCTTTACTTTTGAGTTCATCTTATGTTGAGTAAGTCTTCCGCTGAGAGTTGAGCTAGGCCAAGGGTTCGCTTAAGGCCAGCAATGGTTCTCGAGTGCCAGTTACGTCCAGGGTGTAGGCTTGGGGCATAACAGGAACACTCAACACATTCGTGCCTCCTAGCTTGAGGGGGAGTAATGATAATGCTGAATAACCAAAATAACTAACTGAAAAGTTAGTTTCTAACCACCTATCAAGAAAGTCGTTTAAAAGTTAGTTGATTAATCCCTTCACTAATCTTGCATTATATCTGTTGTACTTGTTCTGTAATTACATAGAAGACAAGACGCTACTCTCAATAATAAATCATCTTTTTATTCTTCTTCATCTCTTCATACCTTTTCATCTTCTTCAATTGAGTTCTTGTATTTCTTATTCATGGAAGCCTCGACTAAAGGCTAATCAATCAATTAGAATAGAATTTAACCAAGTATAACTTACATAAATCCCATAGTATAAGGAGTAAATTACATCCTATCCCTTCTCTTTTTCTAGTTACAATAATCCCTTAAAATTTGTACCTTCCGGATATATAAGTCGCCATCCAGATACATTAATTCTATACAAAGAAGTATCTATCTGTTACGCTAAAATAGGGAATAAAAACTAAAAATCTAATTAAATCTCATAAATTACACTTACGTTTCTTCTTACTTTCAATCATACATAGGCAAATCCTAACAGAAAGAAGAAATTCAAGATTTCAAATTGCTTCCCCCTGTTCAGCGAAGAAACCTTTCAGATTTGATTAAAAAACTTTTGTCGAAATTTTGGGTAAGCGAGGTGAGTTATGAAGGATACAAAAGTGATGGAATAGTTGTTGGACAAAAGATTTATTTTGTGAATATTCAAGTTCATCGAAGATCCTTTCAATTTTGATTCAAGATTGTCGAATATTTTAAGATTCAAAATTCTTCTCCTAGTTCATCGAAGATCCTTTCAATTTTTATTTAAAATTTTTGAAAATTTTGAGATTCAAAATTCTTCTCCAAGTTCATTGAAGATCCTTTCAATTTTGATTCAAAATTATCAAATTTTTTGAGAATATACATCATGAATATCTTCGCTAGTCTTGTTATTATCATCGTCAGTGGTTTGAAGAAGTTCTTGAGCTTCTCTAAGGGATCTCAGCCTCTCCCTTCGCGCCGGTGCTGCCGCCGCCTCCATCGCGTTTTCCTCCTCAATTGATATTGACTATATACTTGTATACTAAATGTCAAATTTGAATTCTTGTTGCTCTTGCAGAGTAAAGGCAATAGGAAAAGTAGAAGAACACAACATTGATAGAGCAATTTGACGGATTTACATGTATCAACTTTTATGTATTTATGTATCATGCCCATAAAATTGTGCATGATACATTGCTATTTATAACTTTAACTTCAAGGTAAAGAGATCTGATAATGAAAGATATAGAATTACATGTATTGTGTTGTGTAGTCGATTTTTTAATTTGTGATCTTGAGATAGGATAAATTACTAGTTCTAAAATATTTAGTAGATTGCTAAGTATTGTAATCCTACCTGCTACATTAAAGTAGTAAAGATTGCCCATAAGGTGTTTGGTTTTAGATCGATACATTACTGTTTGGTATTAGATCGATACATTAATTGACAAATTGTAACAGGCTAGCATAATTAGAAATTCAAAATTCCTCTCCCCATTCTTCCAAAAAAACTCTCAGTTTTTTTATCAAACTTTTTGACAAGTTGTACTAATACAACATGAACTTGTCCGTCTTGTCGAGACATTTCCGAATCTAGGAAAGTGAGGTGAGGTATGAATGATACAAAAGTGATGGAATTATTGTTGGTTATAATATTTATTTTATGAATCTCAAATTAGTCATTGCTGCTGAATTAGAGATCGACGAGTTGAGGAAAAGTTGTAAATCAGATACATCATTAAGGTGAAGAAACAAGAGCCTGGATTTTCAATGTATCCGCTATGAATTGATACAACATACAAAAAGGTTGAAGAGATACATAATTTTGATGGATACATGTATGTGGGTAATTGCTATGTATCAGATACATTTAGTATAAATTCAAATTGACGTATCATGCCTAAAAAAATATTGCATCGTATATTACTATTTATGTATCTTATTTTGTTTGAGAAATATTGTATTTTATAAAAAGATACATTATACATGTAATATTCCAAAAACCATCTTTTTTGGTGTGATACATAACACAATGGTGATCAGTTGATAGTATATGATACATGTAATAAAGTTTGAAAACTATTGAATTTGATATATATTATGTATCATGCGCATATCAATTAATTTGATACACAATGCTTTAGCTATAGAATATTAGGGTTTATACATAAAGTGTATTTATTGGGTAATGTGTACAAACACATAGCCTTCTAGTTGAATAATTTTGGGGTGTATGTATCTGGTAGTAAAATATTGTCACTGATATGTATAACATATCTATTGTTGGATCTAATACATAGTGCTCCAGTTATAGAACATTATAATTTGTGTATCCGGATTGAAGATACATTATATAACCTGATACATGTAAATGATACATTAGGTAGTGTTTATGTATCAAGTACATTTATATTGAACATGATAAACACTAATCAAAGATTCAACAATATTAGAGTTATGTATCAATACCTTAAATATGAACATGATACATTGCATAAAACAAAGACTAATGTAGCAGTGATGTATCATATCAGTAATAACACTAACAAAGACTAATTTAAGAATAAAAAAATAAATGAGATATATTGAAAATTTGTATCTTTGGTAGTGAAGGTCATGTAATGAAATATCCAACTTTTTTCCTTCTTTTTTTAGCGCATTTTTTCAATAGTAGATTTAGAACTCGAGCATGCATCCTTCTTCGACTTCTCCAATGTCAGATTCTTCATGAATAATGAATTGTTTCTTTGTTTATATCTATTTTGTATAAAACATTCACCGTGAGAATCAAATATACGATGTAAATTATCATCAATGGGTGAAACTATTTGGGTAATATCAATACTAAAAGATGGAGCTTCACCCATATATATCATAAATTTATAGATGAAAATCTTATTTTTTTTATAAAATTTTTTTGATACCGACGAACTTGAAAAAAAAAATTGATGAAGAAGATGAATAAGAACTACCTCTCCAATAACCTGCAATTGATGAATTGGAAAGAGAAAAAATATTTAAAATTCAAAAGTGGAGTGATGAAGTTAACTGATAATACAATGGAGTAATTTTAGGAGTGAAAAGAAAAGAAAGATCGTGTATTTGAGGTTGTTCTAAGTAATGTATCCAGAAAAGAGATATGTTAGTGGAAAGAGGGATTTTTGTAATCTTTTGAAATGGTAGGGAATAATAGAAAATATGGTTAAAAAAAAGATGCGTAGGTGGGTAATTTTTCCTTTTATCAATCTTTTGGCCTCCTATCAAATACAACATACATAGATGTTAATGCGTCTCACAATGTGCAACTTCATAGGGGTTTGATCAAGCTCATTTACTCTATGTTGTTTATGGTGCTCATGTTCAAGCTGAAGCTTTGTAGAAATACTATTCATAGTCTTATTGTCACGCCCCGAGCCTACACCCTAGACACGTGACCGACACTCGAGAACCATTGTTGGCCCTCAAGCGAACCCTCATCCTGGTAGACTACAAGCGGAAGACTAACTCAAGCATACATAAGCATCAAATTGAAATAAACGTTTAAAAATAGTTTACTGAATATCAAAACATCACTGAATATACTAGGTATGAAACATGAGTTTTAAATAAAATATCTAAACTGAAAGACTCTTCAAAATTGTCTATCTATGAAGCCTCTACTATACAAAGATAAGTGTTGGGACAAGACCCACGACTCCTCAAGGGAACTGCTACTAACAACTCATAAAAATGGAGTCCTCCAGAAGCAAGGAGGTCTTACTCAAAAGCTGACGAGCAAATGAAGTGATCTCAACGGACTCTTGTTAAGGATCCCAAGAACTTGTATTTGCATCATTAAAAGATGCATGTCGAATGACATCAGTACATTGAATGTACGAGTATTTAATATAACTGAATAACAAATAACTGAATGAAAGGTTTGCAATAGATATTGATATATACTCAACTGGATGTAAAGAAATAAAGAAGTGAAATCATTTAACTTTACAAAATACTTACTCATCTCTGAACTCAATATATTAAGTGATCTAATAAAAATATACTTTTAACTCTATTTGGGAGATTCTCTAACCGACAACCATCACTATGAGCTATATGATGATACAGCGTCTCGCCCACGCTGCCAGAATTATCCTATACCTTACTGGGATATACGACACCTCAACTAAATGGATCCACTAAGCTCTGCCCGAATGCTCTTAGGATTCATCTAAAAAGTATGATTTTGTACCCATGTTGGCATACATGGTTTATGAGGAATGTGAGTTGTCTGAACTCATCCCCATATCGGTGCTCAATACTACTCCCAATAATATATACTCATGCTCAATGTTTGAAACCATACTCTTCCTCTGGTTTGAGATAATTGCTCAAACTATCCTCTTAAAAGAGGTAACTTCTCTTGAAATAGCTTTCAACTCATAACTCATTTAGAAATCAAAGTTTCTCTTTTATCAATGTAAAAACTGATACCTTTCGGAATACTTCGTTCCCTTATACTCTTACTCAATTCATACTTGAAAACTTTCTCAAAAATATATCAAAATCATATTGTGATATCATCATTGATGACTCGGGAAGTTATACTGCATAAACATTAATGGTATATCTAGATACCATACTGCTTAAACATTCATTACTAAAAATCTGCTAAAAATAACAGACAGAAAAGCGACGGACGACGTTGCTCCAAAAAGCGACGCCATTTGCCACACTATCCGTCGCTTTTTAATAAAAATATTTTTTAAAAAAATTATTTTACAAAAAGCGACGGACGGCATCTCTTAGGCCGTCGCTTTTTTCCGCGGATTTTTGCGCCAAATATATATAAAATTAATAATTATTTATTTAATATAAATATAGACGTTGTCCGTCGCTTTTAATTAAAAATAATTATATATAAATTAAGAAATAGCCACGCCGTCCGTCGCTTTTGAATTATTTTATTTTACTAATTATTTATTATCAAAGCGATGGACAACATCTTTATGTCCGTCACTTCTTGGTCAAATTATTTGGTCAAATATTTTAAATAAGCGACGGACAACGTCTCTATGTCCGTCGCTTTTTGGTCAACTATTTATAAAAAAAGCGACGGACTTAGAGACGCTGTCCGTCGCTTTTCATTAAACATCTGATACTTACAGACGCGTTTTCCCCCATTTCTCATTTTCCATTTCACATTCTCTCCTCCTTCTCTCCACTCCGATCCTCACCGCCGCCGCTGTCACTCTATTTGTTGCTGCTGCCGGTTGGAGTCGTGAGGAGCTGCCGCCGCGAGCCTTCACCTGCCGGAGCTGTCGCCGCCGCCTCCTTCCCCTCTCTCTTCATTCTCTCCTTCTCTCCTTTAAGGTTAGGGTTTTATTTATCAAAAAAAATTCAATTTGAGCTATATTTGATTTTGTTAGTTATTTAATTGTAATTAGTTTATTGATTTTTTGTTTATTGATTGTTAGTTTGAATTAGGGATTATTAGTTAGTGAGTGAATTGAAAATTTTAATGTTAGGGTTAGTTTGAATTAGGGTATCTTAGGATTTGTTTGAATTTTGGTATTTCTTGAGTTAATTAGTTTGATTTTTGGATTGTAGGATTAGTTTGAATTAGGGTATTTAAGGAGTTGTTTGAACTTGGGTATTATTTGAGTTAGGACTAATAGTTTGAATTTGGGATTAGGACTAGCTAGCTAGTTTGAATTTAGGATTTTATCACTAGTTTGATTTTGAGATTTTAGGACTAGTTTGAATTTATGATTTTAAGACTAGTTTGAATTTGGAATTTAGGACTATAGTTTGAATTATATTTGAGATTTTAGGACTACTAATAGTTTGAATTTGGGATTTTAGCACTAGTTTGATTTTGAGATTTTAGGACTAGTTTGAATTTGTGATTTTAAGACTAGTTTGAATTTAGAATTTAGGACTAGTTTGAATTTTATTTGAGATTTTAGGACTACTAATAGTTTGAATTTGTGATTTTGTAGCACTAGTTTGATTTTTGGATTCTATGAGTATTTTGAATTTGTGATTTTAAGACTAGTTTGAATTTGGAATTTAGGACTAGTTTGAATTATATTTGTTTAGGACTAATAGTTTGAATTTGAGATTTTAGCACTAGCTAGCTAGTTTGAATTTGAGATTTTAGGGATTTGAATTACAACTTAATTAGAACTTATAATTAATTATAACTTGAATTTACTATAACTTGAACTTAATTAGGAATATGAACTTGAAATGCTGTTGACCTTAATTAATTAGAACTTAATTTTTAACTTTATTAGAACTTGGATTTTATTTGAACTTAATTAGAATTTTGAAGTACTTGAAAATCTTATTTACCTTAATTAGTTTGAACTTAAATTAATTAGAACTTTATTGAACTTAATTAATTAATAATAACTTGAAAACTTAATTAGGAATATAAACTTAATTTTGAACTTAACTAGAACTTGAACTTAATTTGAACTTAATTAATTAGTATTCAGTAATTAATTAAGATTTAACATTGTAGATCTTGAAATGTAGTATTTATATTAACAATATAAATTAGTTTAATGTAGTAAAATTATTATTAAATTTATTAATATAATTGAATATCTATATATTTGTAGATGGATCATCGTTTGTGGATGTATAATAGGCATTATGAAACTGGTGCTGGTTTGAAACCTGAGTATATTGACGGTGTTAGAAATTTTATTGAACATACAATGACACTTGATATTTTCAAGAATAATGGATTGGTTAGGTGTCCTTGTAGTGCATGTAGGTGCTTAAAATTTTTTGAACCAGATACAGTCATGGTTCATATGTATCGTAATGGATTTAAGCCTAGATATTTTGTATGGATTGATCATGGAGATATAGATGGATTGAATGGTATGTTTTATAATTCAATGCCTGTGGATGGATATAATATGCTTGCACCACATGGTCAAATTAGGGTTGAACATGATGATAGGGTTGAACATGATAGGGTTCATGAAATGATCAATGATGCTTTCGGGGTTCAAGGTGGGATGGAACCCGAACAATATTTTGATGAAGCTCCTAATGAAGAAACAAGACGCTTCTATGATCAATTAGAAGAGTCTAGTCGTTCACTATGTGAAGGGAGTCCGCATTCTGTCTTGTCAGTTGCAGTTAGATTAATGAATATTAAATCAGATTGGAATGTTCCTAATGCGGCTATGGACTCAATGGTTGATCTTTTGGGTGAACTAGTTAATCCGGAGTTTAACAAACCTAAGAACTTCTATCAGGAAAAGCGTTTGGTTTCTAAGTTAGGATTGACGTATGATAGAATTCATTGTTGTGTTAATGGCTGCATGTTTACAAGACTGATAGTGAATTAGAAAATTGTAAGTTTTGTGGACATGCTCGTTATAAGAGGAATTCGGCTGGAAAGATGGTCCCAGTTAAGGCGATGCATTATCTACCTCTTATTCCTAGGTTAAAGAGGTTGTATGCATCAATGAGATTTGCCCCACATATGAGATGGCATCGTGAATATAGAAGGCCGCCGGGTGCCTTGTCTCATCCATTTGATAGTGAAGCATGGAAGCATTTTGATAATGTATATCCTGATTTTGCTAGTGAACCAAGAAATGTTAGATTGGGGTTGTGTGCAGATGGCTTCACTCCATTCTCTAATGCTACTTCACCTTATTCATGCTGGCCGGTATTTCTTACTCTGTATAATCTTCCTCCTGAAATGTGCATGACCAGTCCCTACATCTTTCTAAGTTGTGTTATTGCAGGTCCTCGTAATCCAAAAAGTTTGATTGATGTCTATCTACAACCATTGATAGATGAGCTCAAACAATTGTGGTTTGAAGGCGTTTTGACTTATGATATATCAACTAAGCAGAATTTCGTTATGCGTGCTTCTTTAATGTGGACTATTAATGATTTTCCTGCATACGGGATGTTTTCTGGTTGGATGACAGTTGGAAAGCTAGCATGTCCGTATTGCATGGAAAATAGTAAGGCATTCACTATAAAGCATGGCAGAAAAAATACATGGTTTGATTGTCATCGTCAGTTCTTGCCAATGGACCATGAGTTTAGAAAGATGAAAAATGCATTTAGGAAAAATAAGATTGAAAGTGATCCCCCACCTCCATTACTCACAGGGCATCAAATTTGGGAGAGAGTTTCTCAATTACCTAAAGTTACTGAAGCTTCACCTTCTAGACTTCCTGGATATGGTGTTGAGCATAATTGGACCAAACAAAGCATATTTTAGGAGTTGTCGTATTGGAAGGACAATCTACTACGACATAATCTTGATGTGATGCACATTGAAAAAAAATATTTTGACAATTTTCTTAACACAGTGATGGATATTAAGGGCAAGACAAAAGACAATCCAAAAGCTAGAATGGACATAAAGGAATATTGTAGGAGAAGAGAGTTATGGCTGCAAGAATTACAAAATGGTAAAATAGTTAAGCCTAAAGCCAGTTTTTCATTCACATTGGATGAGAAACGTGAAATTTGTGAGTGGATTAAAAATTTGAGGATGCCGGAGGGCTATGCTTCGAATTTAGGAAAGCGGGAAGATATGAATGAAGGAAAATTGATTGGTATGAAAAGTCATGATTGTCATGTATTCATGGAAACTTTAATTCATATCGCTTTTAGCCATCTACCCGAAAGGATATGGAAACCAATCACAGAGATAAGTCTTTTCTTTAAAGATTTGTGTTCTGAAAAGTTTTTGGAGAGTAGTTTGGACATGATGGAAGAAAATATTACTGTTATTACTACTAAGTTGGAGAAGATCTTTCCATGTGGTTTCTTTGATGTGATGGAGCATCTTCCAATTCACCTTGTACAAGAGGCCCGCCTCGGAGGTCTAGTTCAAACAAGATGCATGTATCCATTTGAGAGGTAACTATCATTGAAATATTCACTAAGTAAAATAGTTAATCATTAAGTTTTTTTTTCCTTTTTTAACATAAATAGATATATACATGTAGAAAAATTGACAGTTCCAAGAAAACAATTAAGCAAAGGGGAAAGATCGAGGGATCAGTTGTTCAAGGTCACATTGGTAGAGAAACTTGTGATTTTTTTTCTTATTACTTTGGGAATGACGTTTCATGTAGGAGAAACAGGCCCAATCGCAATGATGAAGGTGATATTGATCCTTTATTTCCACCGATATCAATTTTTAATCAAAATGTTCGAGGATCTAAAAAACATGGAAAGTGAAGCTTCACTATTATGGAAATGCAATCAGCTGTGACAAATATTTTTCTTAATTGTCCAGAGATTCAACCATATCTCAGTAAGTGTTAAAAATATATTATCAAATTACATACATACTAATAAGTGTTCATTAAGTAACGAAATATATGAATGTACAATGATAAGCTTGTTCGTAAACACATGGGGTAATGAAGCCATCTATACAGAATTTTTCAAATGGTAAGTGTGCAAGCTTACATTGAATCAATAAGTATTTAATAATGTATTCATGTTATACTAAATTATATTATTTTAAACAACAATATATAGGTTTACGATGAATACTCAAATGTCGAACATTTGCAATTAGTGAAAGAAGTTGCACTTGGACCTGAATCTCAAATTCAGACAATGAATAAGTATTGTGTCAATGGTTTTATGTTTCAAACTGAAGAAGTTTCTAGGAATAAGAAAACAAATAATAGCGGTGTCTTCATACAAGGTGATGTTGATGGTACTGGTCAAACTATTGAATATT